>CAUYSK010064118.1:0-132473 GCA_963575035.1 Avahi laniger | reverse complement strand
CAAGATGGCATTTGTCACCAAAAGGAGACCTAGGCCAAGGAAACAAGTTCTGTCCCATCAAACGCTCTCAACCTCCCCCGGACCTTAGCAGCACACCTTACACCCGTGCTCAGAGCCGGCCACCAGCCCAGCTCGGACATGCAGTCAGCACTCACTGCTTCTCTTCCCTCCTCTAGAAATCTCCCGGCTTCCATGAGCACAGTCACCTCAACGAGAGGGAGCTACCCACCAAAACGGGGCAAAACCACTCAGGACACATACGTGTCTCTGCAAGGCTGGGCCGTGGGCCATTGCAAGTGATGGAACAGGCCCAGAAAGGCTGGACATGTGCCCACATAGTGCAGCCATCCTCCAGACGTAGCGGTGGGTGCAGTGTCAGTGGGGAACTTTTAAAATCACGGGTGCTTAAGCTCCACCTGAGACCAACTGAATAATAATACAGACTAAGGGGCCTGGGCAGGAGCATTTTCAAATGCTCTCAGGGAGGCTGTTCTCACACATCTCGGGCTGAGGACTCCAGCACTCAACAAGCTGCCTCAGGCAACGGGTCTCACCTTTTCTTGTTAACTGAGCGCCTTTGTGCCAATGGGCTCTGCTGGCTGCTGGGGGAATGCTGTGGCCTTCCAGAAGCAGCTCCTGTCCTCAGGGAGCTTTGAGGATCAGGGCTCCCCACAGGAAGTGAGGACGGACCCAAGCCCTCAGATCTAGAGGGAGTTAGCCCCGGGTGGCTACTTCCCAGCTGGCCCCTTGCCGCATTGGAGTCCACCTTGCAGCAAACTCTGCCAAAAGGGCCAGGCAGCCAAGATTCTTAGGTTGCTCCAGGGTCCTTTCTCCTAAAACCTCCAATTCCCAACCTCCAAACCTGACCTTCCCACGCTGCCTCCTACGCTACCAACAGGACAGATTCCTCCTGCCCAAGCTCCCGTGTTACCTCCTGTCCCCCTTGGGTTTCCTCTAGTCCTTGGCAGAAGACCCCCCACAGAACTCCAGAGGGTCCCTGTTCCCCCTCTCTGATCTTGCCCACCCCAAGGGCCACAGTCACTGGAGACGGGATGGATCTGGAACATCATGCACCTTCAGGCATTCACTTCAACTGTGACAAGTTTTCACGGGGCCATGTCCTCCTCCAAATCCACCACCTTGTGCTATAAGTGGTTCCCACTGAGGCCAGCCATCCTGCAGCCAGATATATCAAGGCACCATCTTTGACCCTGTTCTTCATTCAAGTCCCACCACTTCCTCCTTAAGCATCTTCCAGATGACAGCAAGAGCTCCTGGCATTTACCGAGTGCATGGTTTTAATATGCATCATCTCACTGAATCCCACAGCAGCCCTGCAGGGTGCTCAGAGTGTGAAGAGACTCGCCCAGGGGAGTCTCACCGAGTCCCCAGGCTGTGGCCACTTGGTGACTGAAGCTGCACACTCGTGGCAGCTCGCAAGCGCCTGAAACTACTGAAGGGAAAACAGAGATGGCCAGACGGCCCTGCCCTGGAGATACTTGTCATCTGGTGGGGAAAAAGAGGAGACGAGCTCAAATGTCCAAGCTCTATGCCACTCCCCCACTCAGCTCCCTTGGCTACTGTGGGGTCGAAATGATACCCTGACCAAGTAACACGCCAGGTGCTGCCAGGAGCCCCAAGGAAAAGGACACATCCAGCCGGGGGCGGCCCTGCTCTCCAGAACACACAATGCTGCCACCCACTCACTGAGCCCAGGCACTGGCAGCATACCAAACAGATGCCAAAGCGGCACAAACCGTCCCCGTGAGCTCCACGCTGGCGGCAGCTGACTTCACCCCGTCCTGGCAGAACACGGGAGGACACGATGCACCGGCATGTCTCATGGGCCTGAGCAGGGGACTGGTGAGGACCCACGAGGGGGCAGCACTGACCACTCATGGTCCACTGGGGGGGTCCCCCAACAATCTCTCAAATAGGTTAAATTGTGCCCCCCCAAAAGATATATTCAAGTCTTAACTGCTAGTACCCATGACCTTATTTGGAAATAGCATCTTTGCAGATATAATCAAGTTAAAATGAGGTCATAGTGAATTAGGGGGGTCCCTAAACCTAATGGCTAATGTCTTCATAAGACAAAGAAGAAGGAGATTTGGACACAGACACACAAACACACAGGGAGAAGGCCATGTGAAGACGCAGGCAGAGACTGACTGATGCAGCCAAAAGCCAAGAACGCCAAGGATCGCTGGCAATCACCAGAGATTGGGAAGAGGCAAGAACCCTCCCTAGAACCTTTAAGAGAGCAGGGTCCCGCCAACTCCTCATCTCCAGAACTGCTAGGCAATATGTTTCTGTTGTTTGATGCCACCCAGTTAGTGGTACTGTTATAGCGACCCTAAGAGACTAAACACTCAGCTAGAATACGTGACAAGCAGCAGAGAACCAAGGCCAGAAACACCCTCCCACCCGTGCATGTAGTAAGTGCATAATCATGGGGAGATGAACTTGGCATGATGTCATCTGGGGTTAACTTGGCAGCAGAAACTCTGATCCACATTCCTGCTCCATCACTTAGTTGCTGTGTGGCCTGGGCAAGCTCCCGGGCAGTCTATCATGTGGGGCCACAAGCCTTGCCCACCTAAATTGCTAAATTCCACTGTGCCCATGAAGGGGCTTTACAAACAAAACTCACTATGGGAATCACAGGGCTCTTGCAGAGAGAGGGCAGAAGTTTTTCCAAAATCCAGTGTTTTCTCCAAGAAAGGAATCGACTCTCACAGTTGAGGTCACTCTCGCAGCCATCCCCCACCTGCCTTCGGGCACAGAGGTGGGTAAAGGACACCTCCACTCACGCTCCAGGGAAAGCCCCGAGGAGGTGGGACCCTGACTCCAGCTTCCGAAGGGGACAGGCTTTCAGAAATCAGTCGATTTCCATGTATGTGCATATGCCAAACATTTGCTCTGTTTAAAAGTGTTTGCTAGGACCAGATTCCTAATTTGCAAATGTTAGTTCAACCTCCGTGTCGCCAAAGGGCTATCTTTCTAAATCACGGACTGGATATCATGTCACTTCCCTGCACCCCAACCTCGGCTGGCTTCGGACACAGGTCCCTCTTCTTGCTGCTGTCCGGGTTCTGCTATTATTGCTAAATGACCCCTGAGGGCTCCCAATGCCATGGTCCCAGCATGAGTCCACAGACTTGTTCCGCTCTGTGACCAAAGTCTCAGCTGTCTGTGGCAAAACGAGAAAACTGAGAACAATGCACTTTGATTGATCAACTTAATTGTCCTTGATTAACTTAATTAACTAATTATATGCTTTAAAAATTCTAATATTAAGGTCTTCCTGTTTTTTACAATTATTTATCGTGTGATGGTGATAAAAGAGCAATTAAAATTGGGCAATCTGTGCCAATTCCTCAATTAAACACATTTCTTCACCTATGCACATCAAAAGGTTGGCAGTCACACCCCCAAACCATGAATCAGTTGAGGCAAAGGCAGAGTGAAGGTGACATGTCTTTCTCCCCAGCCCTGCACCGCTCCCTGGGAACGCTGTCCCAGTGACATCCCCCAAGGGGCAGCTCTCCCGACCATGCAACCCACCACCCAGCCACGGCTGTTTAGACAGAGGGCTCCTCACCCAGCCAGGTCACTCTGTGTCCCTCCTGGGAATTGAGGTCCCCAGGGAGAAGGAGTGAGTTGTGAGGCCACACAGATGGGCTGGAGCTGCCATTCTGGGGTGATCATTATTTGGCCATGTGCTCAGAGGAGCAAGAAGAAAAAGCCAAAGTCAAGAGAGAGAGAGACAGAAAGTACCAGATGGTAAGACCTGGGGCTCCAGGGAGGAAGGAAGACATCCTAGTCACTGATGATTTTCTGGGTGCCATTTCTCCTGCGTGAAGCCAGACTGCACTTCCTTCGGTTCCCATGAAATGCCAGTCCCTTATCCAAAATGTCCCATTGCTCATAGTCATCTGCTGATGATTTTGCTTTTGTGCCACTTGAAGTTCCTCAAGGACAGAGACCAGGTAGGCCTTGAGCAATGCCCCGCACCGGGCCCAGCACAGAGCAGCTGCTCCACAAAAAGCTGTTTCCTCCACGGATGAGTGGATGATTCCCGGATGGATGAGCTGGCTGGGGGTGTCTGGCGCTTGTGACCCCAGACGCAGGAGCCTCCAGTGGTAGCCCCAAGAATAGCCATCTCTCTACACTGCCACCGCCCTCTACAGTGCACACGCTACCTTTGCTGTCAGGGAACGCAAAGGGAGGCCCTTCTGGGGCTCTTATTTCAGAGACCAGCCTGAAGCCAGACAGGGTGGCGGCTCCATGGGCTTGTGTCCCTTCTTGCCAGGGAAGCCTATCCCCAGTGAAGGACCGGGAGAGAGAGGAGGCTCCGAGTCCCTGGGAACGGTCTGCCCTGGTCACGGGACTTGCTCACAGACAGGCAGAGGAGACCAGGACAGAAGAGTGGGCAGTGGAGGCCAGGGACGACAAGGAGGGAGAGGTGCGGGAGAGAAGGTGGCTTCTCCGTTAGCTGCAGCAGGTACATCTCCGTTAGATGTACCCAGGGCCCACAAAGATGGTTCAATTTCTTTTAAAGTCAGAGGGAAAAAAATGAACTTTGGGGTAGAAGAAAATGTTTTATTATGTAACATTAATATAGTCATCTTCATATCAACTCTGTCATAGACATAATTTTTAATTTTTTTTTTAATGGAGCAGGGTCCCATGAAGGCACAGTGGCACAGGGACAGTGAAAGCGTGGCTGTGGGGGAAGGGAAGAGAGGCCAGGGGACGGCAGGGAGGTGAGGACAGTTTGTCTGCACCGGGGGTTGGTGCCAAGGCCTCTCTGAGCTACGGGCTCACACAGCTTTGCTTCCTTCTTTGGGGAGGACATCTGAAGGCGCAAGAGGGAACGGCACAGACGTTTACGGAGCTCCAGCTTCACCGAGCACGTGGTGCTCAGTGTTTCAAACTTCAAAGGGGTGACAGGCCAGGCTCGGATCCGACCGCAAGGGCCACAGCCCACTCTGTTGCCTTCTGAGGGTCTACCCTGTGCAAGACAGCTGAGCTCTCCATGGTGGCTTAAACATGCTGCTGTACCAAAACATCACATGTACCCTATAAAAATACACAACTATTAGGTATCCATAATAATTAAAAATAAAAAATTTAAACAACAAAAACAGCAACGAAACATGCTGCTGTAAATTCTTTGGCATGCCTCCCATCCAAAGACAGAGTCTGATTACCCCTCTAACCTCTTTAATATGGGCTGGCCTTAGAGGAGACCCACTCCTAATGATGTTCCAGAAGTAACACCGCATGACTTCCAAGGCTTGATCACAAAAGATGATACAGACAGATTCCCCGCCACACGCCCACCCTCCTCTGGGTGCAGTGGAGCCCTGAACCACAGGGAGGAAGTGCAGCTACCCTGCCAGCTTCCCCCTGCTGTGCTGCAGAGACCACATGGGGAGGCCCAGCTGTGCCAGCCTCCTCCCCCACACCCGGTCCCCAAGCTGTGTGCCTCTTCTCAGCCCAGGTGCCAGAAATGTGAGGAAACCTTCCAGAGGATTCCAGCCCCAGCCATAGTCTGACTGTGACCTCACATGAGGTCCCCAACAAGGACTGCCTAGCTGAGCAAAATAAATGATTACTAGTGTTCGAAGCCATTATTTGGAGATGTTTCTGTATGCAGCAATAAATACTCTGAAAGCTTTAGTTTTTCCATCTGTAGAATGGGAAAAATAAAGGTGGCTACTTTACTGAGCTGTTGTGCAGATTTAATGAAAGAGTCCATGAAAAGTACTTACTTAGTACAAGGTCCCCACCCACCGTGAGCATCCAGTATATAAAATCTAGGATCATGATTAATTTCTATTATTATGCCCACTTTTCAGAAGGGAAACAGTGCCACAAAGGCTACAGCAAATTGTCCGAGAACCACACAGCAAGTTAGAGGATGAGCTCCGATTTAAATCCAGGTCTGCCCAGTGCTCCACAATTTGACCTTGAGAACAGCTTCAAATAAAAGGTGCAGATCCCCTGGAAGCGGCTGTGACAGCCGTCCAAACCTTATTGCAGAGCTGCCATTCCAATGGTGGCATTTCAGGTACAGAGAATCAGTCGGCCAAGTGCAGCAGAATCTGGGAGGTGCCAGGTCCTTGCCCAGAAAAACAAAAGGGACAGAGGGCAGATGCCCCAAATGTCTTAATAATTACCCCGAACAACGGCATAGCAACCGTACATTTTCTAAGCTGTTTTATCATCCATCATCTGGTTGAGTCCCCACTCACGAGGACAGTTTACAGCTTTGCTCTCCTCTTGCACTGAAATCAGAGGCAATAAGGTGGTGAAACCTATGAGATCTGCCAGCAGCAGATTACTTCTGTCCAAAACTGCAATAATTTATGGGCCTCCCAAGATTATTTATCTAAGACACATATTTACTCAGTTTGGGGGTAACAACCTGGGAAAGTTTGCAGACAATTCCTTTATGTCCCACAGGGCCGTGATGGATGCATTTTGTGAGCAGGAACTGTACTTACAGATCTGTCTAACAAAGCCCTGAAGGTTTTACTGCTGTGAAGTCAGCCGGCGAACTGTCGTCAGTTTCTCGCACATTCAGGAGAGCCAACCTGACAAGGTGCAGAACAGTCGGGACAGCCGGGTTGCTCCAGAAGCTCAGCTGGGCTCACCGTGGAGCAAGTCCCATTCCACATGGCGTTCCTCACCCAGTCACCGACAGGCTGGGAGCAACCGTGCCAGGGGTCCAGGGAACAGGCAGGTGAGAGACAGAGACGGTGACATCACACGGTGGTTTGGGCTAAACTTAGGGGTTGCACAAGGAGCTCTGAGAGCCAGGACGAAAAGTTTTCCCAGGACCAGAGGTGCATTTCACGATTCCCCAGAGCTCCCTCCAAACAGAGAACTCAGCCTCATCGGTTTCCATGCCCAGGTCCTGACAACTACTCTAACCTGCTCTGATAACTTGCTACTAAATTCCTTTCTCTGCTCACATGAAACATCCACACAAGCTTCAGAAACCATGGGGCAAGCAAAGGGCCGGAGACGGAGGGACATGCCCAGTCCCTGGCTCCAGCAGGAAAGAGACAGGAACAAGGGCAAGGCCCCACCCTCCATGCCTGGTGGGCAGCAAGGCAGTGTGAGTACGGACAGCCCATGTCCAAGCGGACTTCTGCCAGCATGGGGCCCCGGGCATCAGCCAGCCCCAGAGATCGTGACCGATTCCAGAGTGATGTGAGGTCCTGCTCGGTCACAATTCCACTTCCCTTCTCTTGGCCTTGGTTTGTTGACCCGTAAATGGGACCACTGAGGGTAGAGCCGCATTCCTCTCCCAGGCCCACAGCCCAGGGCACGGAACCCTCCAGAGCACGGCAGCTCTTCAGGCAACCTGCCCGGGATGCTTTGCCCTTGGTGTGATTTGGCAGCCTGCCGGTCGTGAGGAAGGCTCTTTGCCAGGTCCAAACTCTCCAGAAAACAGCTAAAAATTGGTCCACTGGCTTGTGGAACATGCTTTTTCTATCTCTCCTCCCCTCAGCAATGAGAAGGTCAAAGTGGAAGAAAAAGTCAGCATAACCACCCTCGCCCCTGGGACATTCTTCCTGTCCCATCTGTCCAGCCAGCTCTGCAGAAGTCACTGGCCCTGTCAAGCACGTTGGTTTCAAAGCAAATGGTCACAGAGTGGCACAGACTTTGGTTCCCAACACTGACCGCCTTTCCCACCCATAAGCCTGCTGCCAGGGGAGCTCAGGGAAGCTGGCCGGCACACGCGAGCGCCGGATCCCCTCCACTGTGCATGTGGGTCTGGGAACGTTGTTTTTAGGCCAGGAGCAGCCTGAACGCAATTGCAGAGGCACAGGGAGACCCACGGCTCGGTGAATTCGGCTGGGACACTGCCCGCTCCATTTCCTGTTGGCCGGAGTCCATGATGGCTGGGCGGCAAGCTCTGGAGCCAGCAGCTGCCTCGCTTTCCCTCCGAGCCCGGCGGAGTTGGTGGGGCCGGGGTCCAGGCAGCAGGGCCTGGAGGATCGGTCAGTAGATACAGACGAGTGGAGACACTGCAGTCAGGGAGACGGGGCCCTGAGGTCACACGCTGACAACCAGGCTCACTCTGGCACAATGTGTCTTCTTCAACATTTTATATATCTTTGCTATCCTATAATACACAGGGCACAGGAGGGTCGTCAACAGGGCCACCAGCTATCTTTTCAAAAACCCACACCCTTACTCAAAGCCCCCCATGGCTCCCCAGGGAACACTGATTAACCCGGCATTCAAGACCCACTGCCAACTGAGCGGGACTCACGCAGCCTCAGCCCTACGGTGTCATTTGTCACCTATCTCCGATGGTCAGGCCTCTGTGCTTCTGCTCACACTTTCCCTTCTACCTGGAAAGCCTCCCGCCTCATCTCTGCTCGACAAATTCCTACTCATTTCTCAAGGCACAGGTCAAATGCCCCCGTCCTCTCCCGGCCAAACCCGTCTGTCCCACCTCTGCCGTCTCAGGGCAGGTCAGTCACTCTAATTAGCTACAGGTAGTTACATAACAGATTCCCTGATGGTCTCCGAGTCCCTGGAAGGTGGGAACATCTTGTTTACCTCCAGGCCCCACACCGCCCTGCCTGTGGTCTCTCAGCAAAGCCGTGGTCAATGTGTCCACAGCAGCTATCCCAAAGAAGAACGATGCTGAGAGTGAAAATGTTTCCCTCCATGAGATTTCAAGGAAAAGCAACTACGGCAAGCAGGACCCGGAAGGTCTGAAGTTCTCGTGGCCTTCTTCGTGCTGAGACGGTGCTCGGCGGGCTGGCGTCCAGGGACCAAGTGCTAGTGCCATGTGCTGACCAAGTGTCCCACGTCAAAGACACCACAGATGTTGCAGTTGTGCCCTCAGCTCACTTTGGAAGTAAATCCTGAGAGATGGTCTGTCTCTCGCTCCTACTCATCAAGAAATAGATATTTCTGAGTACAGTCTGTTTAACCCAGAAGGCCATGGTTGATAAACAGGCCAGAGCACCTCTTCTTTGACAGAAGGGAAAAAAGGCCAGGGGGAATACTTTCCAGACCTCCCCGTTCCATCTGTACGAGAGCAAGAGTGGCGGTGGGAGATGAAACCTCGCAGACGCATATCGCGGGCCCAGATGGTGCCTGGACATAGCAGGTGCCTGAGAGTATTTGTGGAAGAAGAGGAGGTGAGATAGCAGGGTCGTTGGGATCAAAGGTGGCTGAGCAAATAGTCCAGCCCAAGAGGGGTCCAGTCTATTTCTAGAAACTTTGTCTGAAAGAGATTTCTAGAACCACTTTGACAATCCAGTCCAGTGATGAGTCAGCCCAGAACTAAAAACTGATTCTGAATCAACATGTCCTGTGGTGGTGGAGGGTCCGGAAATAGATGTGCCCAAGTGGGCTTCAGGGTATCAGTGTGGGTGGGTTTTCAAAGCAGTGGTGGGCAGAGAACGGCAGCTCCACACAGCCGTTCCCCACCCTCCCAGCACCCTGCCTTGACAGCCCCCAGGGCCCGTGGCTCCCTCGGAGTGCTCACCCGGCAGCTGAGTGGGCCCAAGGCTGGCATGAAGGCCAGTGTAGCCAGAAGGCGGAAGCAAGGGGCAATGACAGGAGATGAGGTGAGATGGAGGGCCAGTTCGTGCAGGGCCCTGGGCCACCAGGGACACAGGAGCACTGAAGATCTCTGAGCCGAGGCTCACTCTGGGTGCCCAGCCTAGGTGCAGCGGGCAGGTGGGAAAGAGCAGGAAGAGAGGTTAAAAGAGAGCCCAGAGGCTTGCAGAGCTCGGCGGTGGGGGAGGGAGGCAGTGGCTGGCATGGGGGAGTTGCCACATTCTGAGGACTATGGAGCAGGAAGGAGTGTTAGTGATCAGCCCCCTGTAAGAACCAACCAGTGGATGTCCACTTCATTGTGCCTGAGATGAGAATGGTCTGGGAGTGTATCAAAAATACAGATTCTGGGCCCCCCTCCGCAGAGGTTTTTATTCAACAGGTCTGCAACAAGGCCCACGAATGTGCATTTTAATAAGCTCGCTTGGTGCGTTCATGGAAGTGGTCCCTGCATCACACTGGGGAGAACTCATGCAGTGGCTCAGTCCTCTCGCTTGAAACCAGTGGAGGCCACAGAGGGGTGGTGGCTCGTGTCAGCACACAGATGAGATGGAAGAGAAGGTCCCCTGACTGCCAGCCTGCCTCCATGTCCCACGGCAACGCTAAGTCCTCCAGATTTTGAACAGACCCCTTCAAAGGGACAGAGGGTGACGTGACGTCCCAGGCCGACCGGAACAGAAGCAGTGCGTGACACACTCAGCAGGCTGTGTCCACCCCTGCAGCCTCAATGCCTGGAGCAGAGCTGGTGCTCGATACATTTCTGTTAAACTGTTAAAAACTGACATCTGCCTGAAGGAAGAATGAAGGGGGGGGCGGATCCCAGCAATTAGAGGGGACCAGAGAGAGGCACGCCCTTGTGGAGGAGATGGCGCCACCTCCACGGATGGACAGAGCAGTGTTCAAACACCCCAGGGACGTCCTCGAGCAGGCCTGAGGACAACCAGCCCCGGTGTAGAAGCTGCATCTACAGGGAATTTTCAGACCGAGGCAATGCTGATCTTGTCGGTGAAACTGCCAGAGAAACAGTCTCAACATTCTCTTTCAGAAACCAGGTATATTTTCCCACTCCTGCTTTTCAGATGAAGAACAGAGGATGCGGGCTTTCATTTCTACCTTTAGATTTTCACAGTGCAGAGCTGGGCTCACCGTTTTAGGAGGATTCAATGAAGCCCGCTCAGCAAGTTGAAGGGAACTCTGCACCCTCCCAGACCACGCTATGCTTGCGCATCCTGCTCTCCAGGCACATTCACTTTGTTTAAAAACGTAAGACTTATTCATATGGATCATTAGCAGATGATTGTCATTATCATCCAGTTTTTGAATTGAAAGGAATCAAGAGTCCTGTGTGGGTCGGGATAGCCAGGCCGTGTGAGCAGATACAGGCTGGCGAAACATGCCCTAAGCGTTCTCTATTTGCTCTTCCGCGCCACGATGCTAAATGAGGCACATACAGCCGCTCCTTGCAGATTATTAAGAAACAGAACCAAATGGGAACACATCAACCCTCCCAAACCACTATCTGACGTGGTGACTCAGGTTTCAACGATGCCGGTCCACTGAGGCATTTGGCCTCGCAGATAGGAAGACTTGCCTGTCTCAGTCTACCCGGGAAGGGCTTCGGAAGGCATGGGTCTTCAACCACATAAAGTGTCACTTACACTTGTCATACGCCACATATAAAGACAACACGAAAACAGCTAAAATTCTTTGGTGAATTTATTCTGTGATTCTTGACACTGGAAACAGATGTTAAATCATTTCTACGACTACCCGTATGTCCCAAATAACTGTTCATAGTGATCACAAATCAGAGGTCCTGGACTTTACTGCCTTCTCAGCTTACCCCTTCCACACCTCTGCACAGCTACGTTTGCATTTTCCGCTTTTTAATAATCACACGTACTGGAAATCTGGCCCAAAGCTAAAGCCTCTGGGCACCCGTTCTCTCGAAGTCTGGGGGCAGATGATGCAGACTCCATGGCCTCACTGGGGACACACAATGTGATCCTTCATTTACCAACTCAAAAAACCTGTGCCGACTGCTAAGAAGCTGTTGGTATTTCACGGATCGCAGATGAATCACAGTCAGGTTTTCTAAATCAGACAGACTCATTCTGTCTGATTTTTCTCATTAATCACTATCTTGAAACTTGAAGCTTTGGGCATATAAGCAGCTCAGTCATCCCAGGGAAGTGGGGAAGGGGCCTGTTTATTAAGACATCACTCGCACGACTTGGGCAAGGCCGGCAGCAGAGCTGGAAGTATTTTCAGCTGCCGGTGAAGACCAGTCTGAGTGTCACCACTGGAATGCAAAGCCGAGTGACGGGGCAAAAGTGTATTTCAGTGATTTTCCTTTATTCTTTGTGAACTGTGAGTTGCAGATAGGAGTCTGGAATCTCCTGTCCTGAGCATGGTTGACAGCCAGCTCTGCAGACCTACGGCAAAGAACGATAGCAGCTGTACGGACAAGGCCACCCTCAGTGTCTGATGTGAAGGTGGCTCTATCCAGTAGCTTGAAAAGTTCTTCGAGGCCTGCATTTCTTTCTGAGTCCTAGAAATTCTTCAGAGCTCTAGGCGACTCTTTAAGATCTTATATATATGTCTCCCAATTCCTTCTCTAGTTCGTTGTTTGGGGGAGGAATTAACTCATTCATCATCTGGGAGGGGCAGAAACAGTCCTTTTGAAAGCTTCTGTTACATAACTTTTATTCTGTGCTCCTTTTCAGGAGGAACGGACAAGCAATACCTTCTAAAACGTCCCGTGCGTCAGTTTGTGATCGCTTTCCACAGAACCCCCAGGGTGACGTAGGACCTAAAGAAGTTATATTAGCTTCTCCCAAAGAACTACCAGCCCTAACCCTTTTAGGGTTACGCTTGGCTTACTTCTGAATCTCTCTGGAAACGAATGTATTTAACATCATGTAGTTATAAGAAACCCAACGTCCTAATAAAAACCCCGGTGAATTCAGAAGTCTCTTGGTAGCCAAATCACCTCCGCACGTTACCTACGCCAAAGCTTTCATGCTTTTTTAGTGTCATGGTGTCATCTAGAAATTCTGGAGGAAGGACACGATTTGGTTGCCAGACAGACACATCGCAGCAACAGTGAAAATGACGTATAGCATGGGTTGATTTAAACTCTAGCAGAGTACACTTAAAATCGTGCTTGGTTCTGCCCTTCAATAATCGTTAGAGACTGAGTGAGGCACTTCAGCTCTGAGACCGGGTTCCCTACCTAGAACGTGGGGTTAATAACATCTACTTTGCAGAGTTGCGAGGACACAATGTTTAAGGATAGGTGGTTCCCTTCTCCTGCTCTCTATCTGAAAATGACAGCAGCTTCACCAGGGAGCCTGACCGCAGGCAGCACTGCCCCAGATGTTACAAGGGAGCCTGTGCGCGGAACCTGGCAAACACACCACGGCCTAATTGACAAACTTCTTTCTCACCATTTCTCAGCTTTAGCTCAGTTCAAGCGCTAATTAAAGTACTCTCCATTTTCAAAACAACTGCAAATAGTAATTACATACTTCCCTCCTTACCTTCCAGGAACGGCCGGAGACTGAGGCGAAATTCCAAGTCCCCTGGACCTCGAAGCCATACAGATAGAACGTCATATTCTTCCTACCCCATTGACCCAAATTACATAATGGCCCCTGCATCTCCTGCCACGTGGATCCGAGAGAGGGTCACAGCTCATGCTAGTGCTCTGAGACATGTACCGAAGGGAACCCTGAGAGGGACGATGGCATAATTGCTTTTAAGAGGAAAAGTTCCATCCTTACACAGGCAGGGTATGGTATCTCCACTTAGCATCTTATAAAAAGCATCTTTTGTAACGACCAGTTCTTTATTGTTTATATAGATGTCTAATTGCAAATGTTATGTAACCTTAAAGTACGGAGCATTCTGGAGCTATTAATAACTAGCTGCATCCAAATTCTGAGGATTCTTCAAGCTTAGAGTAGGAGAGCATCATCCAATGCTAATATGCACATGTACATACACACAGACACATACAGACATACACACTCACCGTGTATATGTCATCTGGGAGACCCAGAGAATGGGATTCATTTGTTCAAGAAAGCCAATTCACAGCAGAGTCAGGGATAAATCCCAGGCTTCTAGAAGCTGTTCTTCACCCTGTGTACCCCCAACACATCCACGAGCGCATCCTCAGTGACGCACAAATGCTGCAGCCCTCGAACCGAGTCCTCAAAATGCTGAGCCTGACAGCTATGATCTTAAGAGCTCACGGTCTAAAGTCCTGAGTTAGAAATGGTAAGCAAACAGGGAAATGTCTCATTGCTGTTATTGATTTATGACATCTACCCCTCCTGTTCTCCTAAAAGAAATCTGAGAAACTTAAAACATATTTTAACACAAGACCATTGTACATACAGCATGGAAGAGTTCAGTTTTAGAGATCTCCCAGAAAAGAAGTGGGTTTAAGACAAAGAAAAAATTGAAAAGCAAGAATTTATTCTTAATTGCTCATTTTCACACTGGGGGATGAAAAAGAGCAAAAAATGTGAGAAAACTGATGAATTACAGACTAAGTATCAGTAATGGGAGTAATGTTTTATTGTGTAACCCAGCTTGTGGTTATCAGTAGTATGATCTATGACACATAAATCGTTATTTCATAATTACATTATCATTTTCAAAAGTAACTTAATGAAGATTGTTTCTCCACATTCATTTTTATTCAAAACCTTACCAGTTAATCATGAAGAGCTAAAATACACAATGCAGGGAGATTAATATCCCCACAGAAGGTACATTACTTTCCCTTCGTAGACCCTAGGAGCCTGTCAAAATGAACGCTTTGTTCTTTGATCACAAAACCTGCTGAGAGCTTAGCTTCTGGAAAAAAGATGGGACATGCCCATTTCATTTGGGATTCAGTAAAACTTTAAGACGTTTATTAATCCACATCTTAAAAAGACCAACGACAACCCCGTCCACAGCCCATAGGTCAAGTTGATGAATTTAGCTTTAATCAACAGCCAAAAACTAAATCAGCGTCTGAACATCCTTGTGGCCCACCTCCCTTGTCCCAGCCCCTCTGAACCCACACTTGGACAGGCTCCACCTACTACTGACATAATCATCAAACAACGGAGTTGAGAGAGTCTAAACAAAATCACGTTATTTATTTGCACGAATTGTTTGGCTGAGGTTTTACCTATGCAAATATGATTGATTCTTTTTGGGAGGGACAGGCAAGGCTCACCAGCTTGCTGCTTTCTAGCTTGCTGGGCATCAGCTGATACACTCACTGTATGTCATCGTTTCTTAGGGGCCAATGTCATCTCTCCAACTGAAATGCCTAACCTCTCCCACAACCCCAATCTGACACCCTTGGACATTTTATAGCCACCATGCTTTAGCCTAATAAATAACGCACTAAAGCACAGCTCCAGCTTCACCTCCTTTGGGCTGAACCTGCATCTCGCAGTTCCCTGGGTACCAAGTCCTCTTCTTGGAAATCAACAACCCATTCAGTGAAGAACTCTTCGTCCAAGCGTCTGGACTAAGAGGCCCCAGCTCAGCCCTGTAACCCACTGGTTCTCCCACTCACAGAATCATTTAGTTGGAGGGGGTCTGAGAGGTCATCCAGCCCAACCCTGCTCCTTTTACTAACAGGGACACTGAGGTCCCTTATTGCTAAGGGACTTTCCTGTACTGACACAACATTGTACATGTCACGTAGACAAGTGAGCGCAACACTCTGTGACTTAACCATTGAAACAAGCCATTCAGACCAGGACCAAATGATTCCATGTGGCTTCTTCCCTCAGGATCTAACTACATGCACTTCAGCAAACAGTTAAAAGCTGCAAACCAGAGAACTGGGCACAAGCAGAAGGCCTCATGTCTGCATTGGAACCCCTTTTCTTTTGGGCTGAGAAGTGTGAAGTTCTGCTGACAAAGAGGGTTGACAAATGTGAACCAAGATCAGGTCAGCCCCTGCTTGGCGGCCGTCTGGGATCAGTCCCAGCTCCTGCCAAGTAACCATCTCCACGACTTACACAGCCAGGGGCAGGAAGCCTTGGTCAATCCTCACCCTACAGAAAGGTTAGGATGCCATTCTGAGACCTCGAATGTGCTGGGCACACAGGAGGAACCAAATACAGCCTGTTCCATCCTTCAAAAGGCCTGGGAATACAGAATCCTGGGAAAGAAATCACCCGGGAACACATACTATCCTCTCACCTTAACTAAGAGAAGTAGTTTCACACATACAGTACACGTTAGGGGTAAGCAGCAACCTGATGGAAGGATGGACAAAAAATACATTTGTCCAGCAATTTATTTCATCAAAACCAATACTCACTGGACAAATATTTCACACACATGGAATGATTCTTGAGAGGCATGCAGTTAGTGGAAGAAATGGGACAGGTGTTTGTTACAAAGAGATCAGCTTGGCAGAGAAGCAGAGCACCCTGGTTTCCAATCCTGGTCTCCCACTCCTTAGCCTTGTGACCTTGATTAAGTCATTCAACCTCGCTGAGCCTCAGTTTCCTGATCTGAGCCATGGCAAAAGGGGAACCTATTTCCTAGAGTGGTTTTGAGGCACGCTGGCCAGCGCAGCCTGGACACGCACTAAATACGAGTTGAGTTGCATCCCTCAAATTATAAGTCTGAACCCAGGCTGCAGACACACATCGTTATCTAGACCAAACAGGTCTCCTGCCTGCATGTCAAGCCTGCATCCATCCCCTCCTCGAAGGCCAAGGAAAGCACCAGGTCTTGAAGGCGCTGGGGCAGTTCAGCCTTTAGGCAGGGTTTGGGGTCAGGGAAATTGATGGATTCAATCAGAAGCCCCGCAGGTTTCCAGGCTCTAGGGTGAGGGCCGGCCGGGAAGGGGGCTCAGGAGCGGCCTCCAAGCCCGAAGGGGCTTTGTTCCCGAGGCGGAGGGCCTGGCTTACCGAGAAGCGCATCCGGAGGCGGTTGGGGGGCGCGCGGGGCACGCAGCAGAGCCACAGCCCGGCCGGGGCCGGGGGCGCCGGAGGCGGAGGAAGGCGAGGAGGAGGAGAAAGAGGAGGCTGCAGCCGACTCCTGCCTCATTCTCCCGGGCAGCGTTGACCCGTTGGCCGCTGCCGGCTGGGGCTGGCCGCCGGGCGCCGGACTCCGCGCTGGCTGCTCATGTCCCCATCCGCCGCTGGCGAGGTGTGCGCGCAGCTGGATCGTCTCCGGGCGGCACCCGGGGGCTCCTCATGCCCCGCGCTGGGGCGAAGCGGATGGACCTCGGGGAGGTAGCACGTAGGGACAGAGAGAGAGAGCGAGAGAGCGAGCGTGAGAGCGCGCAGAGCTGCGCCCCGCGGGGCCGGGGGCGGGCGGGCTCCAGCAGGACGGAGCCGCCCCGCCCACCGCGCCTCTGCGCCCCGCGCTGCGCGCCCGGCAGGACGCCGAGCCCCAGAAACTTTAGCACATGGCCAGTCCCGCGGCCGCGGTGGCCGAAGCTGTCCCGCTCGCCGAGCGCCCCCCACTCCCTGCCGGCCCCAGCCCCCGCCCCAGAGTGCAGCTTACCAGCAGTGACCGCGTCCGCAGCGGCAGGGCGCCCACCCGGCCGCGCGCAGAGCGGTGCGCACCGGCTTGGCTGGAGGAAGGGGCGGGCGGCGTCGGGGTCCCTGCAGAGGAGGGGAACCTCGGCGGCGGCGATCGGCGCAGGTTAAGGCATCCTGGGAGGGGGCTCGTGCCAGCTGGGTGTCCGCAGGCCCGGAGCGGGGAGGGTCCGCGTGCCCCCGGTCCCCGCGCCGCGGCGCAGCCGCTGACGACTCGCGCGGGCTTCCCCGGTCCCGGGTCTGCGGAGCCCGCCCCGTTACCTAGCGACTCGCTCCGGGGAGCCCACGCTGACGCGTGCGACAAGCCGGGCTGCGGCAGCCGAGGGGCGGGGAGGAGAGGGAGGGGACGGGGAGCTCCGGCGCGGGCAGGGCTGGCGGCCGCGGGCGGAGCTCCTTCTCCGCTTCCCCCTCCGCGTTGGGGAGGGAGCCCGGGGAAGACGCGGCCTCAGCCTGGCCGTGGAGGATGGGGGTCTGCGCCGGGCGGGGGTGGCTGGAGGGAGGTACCGAGATGCTCCTTCCCCTGAACTGGGGATGCAGCAGCAGGTGGCGGCGACGTGGCCCGTGTAGGCCGGGCGCCCACAGGCGCGCGGAGATGAGCCCGGCCTGGGCGGGAGCGCCGGGAAAGTGGCCATGGGCGCGTGGGTGTGGGTGACACGCTCCCGCCCATGTGGCGTACATGGAGACCTGGGGACGCTGGTGAAAGAGGTACCTCCTCCTTCCTCTGGTCTCTCTCCCTCCTTCCTGGACATTGTGCTCTTGTGTCTCCTCATCATGGAAGCGCAGGTCGCTGGGCTCCCTGCTCTCAGCTCCCATCTTCCAGAGAAGAGGAGGATGGCCTGGCGGCTGGAGGTAGCTTCGTCCTGGTCAAACCACTATCCCCCACCCTGCCCGTTGGCGCCTACTCCCCCCACCCCAACCCCGTGTCCACTTACCCACCTCGTGTGCCCTATAACCTGCCCCGGGTGTCTTCCTCTTTCTGGACTTGGGACCTTCACACCGACTGGGGTTCAAATCCAGGCATCTCCAGTTGCTTGCAGTATGTAGGACATTTTCAAGTTACTTAACGTTTTCAGTAAAATGGAATCTTTGTCCCCAAAGGTCATAGCTTAGGATTAGTACCTAGGCACTCCATGAATGTGAGTATGCATTTTCTATAAGATGTGCAGCCTGCCTCCTGCTCCTCTGGGGCCTCACCAAAATACACTCCAAGGCCAGGAGGGTGAGGCAAGAGCCTGGAGACACTGTCAGAGCAGGCAGGGACCGCTGCCTCTACTGATGACGGAGGTAACTTGCCCCAGTCCGCTGGTGCCTCAGAAGCAGAGCTGAGCAAAGAGCCCAGACCTCCTGGCTAGCGGGTTCCCAGGACCCCCTGCTCTCTTCCTTCCGCAGCTGGATGGAAGGAAGCTTCCTTCCCTACTTCTCAGAAGACGCACCTGTCTACCGAAATGCTGCCTCCTTGCCATCCCTGCCACAGAATGGGAGCCACCGGCCACTTCACCCACAGGCCCAACCCCAGCCCTTCCACAAGCTGCTGTCCTCTCTGCCTCTCTGGTGTGGATGTGCGGAGAAGGAGGCGGAAGACAGGCCCTGCGGAGAGTGAGGAGAAGCAGCTGCCAGAAGCACCCACACCCTAGCCCTGGGTCTCGGCCGGGTAGAGGGAAAACTCAAAAAGGCTCAGTAAGGTCCCTAAAGTCACACAGCTGGCAAATGATAGACTTGGGGAGTTGTAACTCAATCTTCCTGACTCTAGAGTCCAAGTTCCTAACAACTACCCCACAGTGTCTACCAGGCTAAAGGAAAATAAGCACGATAATAACACAGCCAGTGCCTACCTGGCATTTAGGATTACTGATGAACTGTGTGAGTATAGTCTGCAGCACAGTTCCTGGACCACAGTAAGCTCTCGATAAAAGATAGCTACAGACCCTCAACGTGGTCTTGCATTGCCACGTTCTATCTTATAGAGGGTACCAAGCGCTACCTGTGGCGGCATGGAAGAAAGTGACTACACCTGCCTGCAGGAACTGCTGTTGGCCACCAGAGGAGGTGGCATTCCAGCTATGTTTCCAAGGACCAGTAGGTAGGGAATGGTGGGGAAGGCGAGAGGGGGAACAAGCTAATCAGCAGGAGTGCGCAGGGGAAGGTCACAGCTGGTGTGGGCAGGAGCTGAGAAAGACCCAAGGCAGGAAAATAAGAGGATGAAGAGATGGAGCAAGTCCCAGGGACGCCGAAGGACACAGGTGGAAGAAAAGTCTCCGCACTGTGGAGAGATCGCCCTTCTTTTGAAATCCTGAGGGAGGCAGGGAGGGAAGAGAGTTCTTGGCCCCTGTTAAGCTGGTTGACTCCCAGAAGAGGCAGGCAGGGGCGCCTGCTCACAGGCGGTGCGTGGGGAGAGGCAGTGGAGCAGACAGCTGGAGAGGGTCCAACCTCCAGGCAGCCGCCCACACAAAGGTCAGTGCCTGTGCTTGACTGAGGCACCTCCCGTCACTCGTAAGGGCAATAGGGTCGTGATCCCTGCCAGCCTCAGCACTTCGCAGAGACATTGTGAGGGACGCAGTACACTTCACCAATCACTGCGTGTGACAGAGGGCTTGGCCACTCGTAATGAGTGTGCTGTTTGCATGAGAGGCATAAATACCATACCCTTTCTCAGCATTTTGCAGACATTAGTCTGTTGTTTCCACAACCTGTTCATTCATTTGTGTATTCATCCGTTTAATAAATGTTCATTGAGTGCTTACCGTATGCCCAGCACCCTGTTGGCTCCAGGCACTCAGCAATGAGCATGGCTTCAAGTCATTCACAGTCTAGTGGAAGAGAGAGGCCCGTGGGCAGGATGGTGGGACAAGACCTGGGGCCAGTTCTGTGGGGTCTATGGGTTGTGTGGTTTGCACAAAAGAGAGGCCCATCTTGAGATCTAGGAGACTGAGGAAAGCTTCCTGGCGAAGGAGATTTCAAAGATGAGTCCTGCGTGGGAGCTGGCCCAGGGAAAGGGAAAGGGGATGGGAGCGGGAGGGGAGAACGTTCCAGGTTCAGGAGCCGCATTTGCAGAGACCCAGACGTGAATTATAAGAAACTTCAAATACTGAAAACTAGAGCCCACTGAGAAAAGTTGTTTTCCTTTTCAAGAGGAAAAGCTATGTGCAGCTGATCCTGTTACGTGTTAGATGTGCTGGTGAGGTAGTGGGATCCAATAAGGGGAAAGAAATTCCTTAGGAATGGCTCTGGAAAAGTTAGAAGCACCTTCCTTTACTCAGAAGCAGTATGGCTACTTGTTAATGACTTTTCATTTTGTTAAATAGTGCTTTGCAGTGTTCGGAGCCTCACACTTGTCACATTTCAGCGACTCTCGTCACATACATGGGAGTTGGGATGGGACGATCCCTCAGTCTCAAAGCAGATACCTGGCACACCCCACAGCACACCCCTCCTGGGTGGTCTGGTCCTGACAATTCCTAATAATTTCAGGTGGCTCTTTACAGGCCCCAAAGCACATCCACCTCCCTGAGCTCACCTGGCTCTGTTAGCGTCTCCGGCTTCAAAGGAAGGACATGCCAACCAGATAGGGGCAGCGTCTAACCGGCAGAGCCCCTGATCAGCAGGGGCCAGGAGGTGACTAGCTGGGCTTATCCAGACAGGCTGCAGCCTCTGGACTGAGGCATTCATGGGCCTTGGACTGCCTGGGTCAGTGACCAGGTCTGAGCTGAGGGGTGACATTACAGCACAGGTAAAATGAAGTGAAGGGGACTCAAGCATCTGTGTTGGAAAAGAGGCTTTAGGGCTGGAAATCTTCCTTTGCAACACCCGTATCAAAGAGGTTATCAAAACGAGATCATTGAACTGACCGCGCTGAGAAGGTGGTGCGAGACATGGAGTGAGGACAGCTGAGAACAGCGGAGAGAACTGGAGAAAAGAAAAGAAAGACTTGGGAAGAGGGTATCATCAACTTCAAACAGCTGAAGGGTCTTCTCCTAGGGGAGGGTTTGATTTGCCCTTAAATGTGGCCCCAAGAGGTTGAGTTAGGCCACCAGGCACACACTTAGTTTTTTTCAGGACAGAAAAGAGCGCTTAAGAGCAATGGCTGGCAAACTGCAGTTCACAGGCCGATCCAACTCACCAGCTACTTTTGTAAACAAAATTTTATTGGAGCACAGCCCACCTGTTCACGTATGTATTGTCTACGTAATGAGTGTGTTGTTTGCATGAGAGGCATAAATACTATACCCTTTCTCAGCATTTTGCAGACATTAGTCTGTTGTTTCCATAACCTATTCATTCATTTATGTATTCATCCATTTAATAAATGTACATTGAGTGCTTACCGTATGCCCAGCACCCTGTTTTATGCTACAAGAGCAGAGTTGCGTAGCTGCTACAGAGACCATATGGCCTACGAAGCCTAAAGTATTTAATATTTAACCCTTTATGGGAACAATTTGCCAACCCCTGAGCAATTCAAATACCAAATGGACTGCCTTATAGGTAGTGAGTTCCCCATCACCTGTGGAACTCAAGCAAAAGGTGAAGGCTTGTTAAGTAGTGACGTTGAAAAGGTCCCTTTGAGATTGTAAGAGTTTAGCAGTTAATGACAATTATTCAAATTCCTTTGCGGCCTGCCAGTCACAACAGTCACCGTTATAGGTAAATAATCTATCTGTAGAGCAGCCTCAGCAGAATCTCAGGTGTACGTACGGCTTTTCTTCACCAGTATCTGATGCCCATCGAAGACTGCAATGGCTAGCTCTGTCTGTTTAACATGACAAGATGGATGAGATATAAATTCAGGCAATCTCAAGGGTGAGCATCTGTTGGAAATCTTTTCACACCCAAGCCTCTCCCACTGGGAAAGAAGTGCTCACGTGCAAGTTCATTGATGAATAGCTTTCGTGGATCAGTTCTGGGCCCCCATTACACCGACGTGGCTGTCGCGTTACTGTGTGTTCGAAAGGGATTAGGTATGGTATCAGCGAAATTAGTTTTCTTGGACTCCGGTTGGGGTATCTGGGGGCATCATTCAGCAGACTTGCTGCCAGACCTTGAGCTGGACAAAGTACGTGCCCTTGAGGACCTGGTCACCTGGGTCCAGATTGCATGACCAGAATGAGAAGAATGTCTGGTAGATCCCAAAGGCCGGGAGAGATGTACTCCGCCAGCGCCTGTGTCCAGCAAAGCAACAATACTACACAACGAATGCTAGGAACAAATTTGCTTTCTTTCCAAATGGGGTCACAAAAAAAATGTGTACATGTATATCAAAGTGATATTGTTGAAGAAAATTTTTAAAAGGCCATGGGCATTTCACTATCTTTTTCTCAGACTGGATACAAACAGTTTCAATTTTCCCATCTCAGACTGTCTTGCAAACATCATGATGTGATGGAAACAAAAGAAAAAGTTCTCATGCGGTAATGCATAGCCTGCGCACAGAAGCAAAGATTTCCCAGCCAGAAATGGGTAACGTCCCCTTATAAATAGCATCGGCAAAGGCCAAATGGATCGAATCCTGTTTCTGGTGTCTGTGCACAAAGGACCGCTTCCCTGTTCCTAAGCAGCAGGGTCCAGTCCACACACGGGGAATTCCAGGTACTGATTTTTTTTAAAGCCCTCGTTGCTTTGAGTTTTTATTCCTTTCCCCATCAAAGTAAGACAGCAGCAACAAACTCATTTTATATTTTTACATTTTACATTTTTCTTGCCGCTGTTTTTGTTTTCGGGCGACAGATAATCAAGGTGTTTGGTTGTGGGTTGCCTTTGGTGAAATTCCACGGCTGAGAGATGGATCCCCCGCTAAGAGCTGTTCTCCTGAGACACATTCGGGTATTATTCGGGCCCTAACGCATCCATTCTCAGGCACTTAATCATGCCCAAAATCTACTTGAACCAAACATACGCTTGCTCTCCAGCTAGGAGAAGTCTTAGTGCTGTGGCTGTGTTTATTTTAGAATTTTAAAAGGCCACAAAGAATGTAGGGGACGTCCACCGGGGGGGACACAAAAGAAATGTGGTGAAAACTGCTTCAAGTGTTCGGCGCCTTCCTGGGGATACCCTGAGCCTTTTAGTCCTTTGTCTTCTGCACCCATTTTTGTCTGTGACACAAATTGTCTAATCTCAATGCTGAGGCCCCATCTGTAGCCTGACCCTCCCCTTTGGCCTCTGCGCTGAGCCGCAGGACACACCAACCTTAACCTTGTTTCGTGGTCACTGTCTCCCGTGGCCATAGCGTGGACTGTATTGGATTCCTAAATGAGAGGTGATTCGTGTGTGTGTGTGTGTGTGTGTGTGTGTGTGTGTTTTAGGATGACTTACAGTGCATAGGGTGAAGTAATAATAGCCTTGTCCCCCGTTAATTACAAATAAAATGATTCCTAGATATTTTATTTATAATTACTTGGTGTGTGCATGCTTGCTTTTGGTTCCCAAGGTAAAATTGGGAAGCGTTGTTCAATTGATTGCTCTGTGTACACTCGAGCACACATTACCTTATTCTGAAGATTAATATTAGTGTAGTAATTCAGTCCTTCTGGGGAGATCGTCCCATAAAAAAGACATTTCCGTGAAATTACTAAAAATGTAAAGGTTGTTGAAGTCACTCATTCTTCCTTTTAGTCTCAACTGTCCATAATGTTCATTGTCCTAAAAGTGACAAGTATTCTCCAATGACAGGGAGGCCATGGCAATTAAGAGATAACATGCCACAGAGCTGATCTATGATCGGGCCATTTCTCGAGCTGCCCCCTCACCGCACACACCCAGTTAACCACGATGTCAAAGCCAAACGTCACACTGTCACTTTAGTCACGTTGAAGGAAGGAATCTCTTAACTGCAAGGAAGACAAAGGTTCCCCACCTGATCTTTCCAATCGAGATCCTTGCTAAGACTTTTGTTTTATTCCAGCAAATCAGCCAGCAGCCGACTTGACTGGTTTGAAAGTCTACGTAAAGCCAAATCCAGCTCAAGGCCCTCGCACTACTTTCATATAAATGAATAAGGAGAAAGGGGGTTGGGTTGCTTACGAGTACCTCACAAAACACAGAAATGCTGAATTGTCAGGGTGACTATATTAATAATCCATCTAGCAAATGTCTAAGGACATTTCGTTGAGTAAAGAAAGCTGGACCGGGCGCAGTGGCTCACACCTGTAATCCTAGCACTCTGGGAGGCCGAGGCGGGCGGACTGTTTGAGCTCAGGAGTTCGAAACCAGCCTGAGCAAGAGCGAGACCCTGTCTCTACTAAAAATAGAAAGAAATTAATTGGACAACTAAAAATATATAGAAAAAATTAGCTGGGCGTGGTGGTGCATGCCTGTAGTCCCAGCTACTCGGGAGGCTGAGGCAACAGGATCACTTGATCCCAGGAGTCTGAGATTGCTGTGAGCTAGGCTGACTCCACGGCACTCACTCTAGCCAGGGCCACAGAGTAAGACTCTGTCTCAAAAAAAAAAAAAAGAAAGAAAGCTGACGCTGTCAGTAGGAATGATCAGAATATGCAAATTTCCCCTGTAATTTCTTTATCATAGTTATCATCATCACCATCATCATCGTCAGCATCAATTGAGCTGCTATTCTGTGCTGGGCACTTTTGCATGTATTATTACATCCTAAAATTCACAAAACCACTGCAAGCATATATCATGATTCCTATTTTAGACATGAAGAAGCAGTGATCCCAAAAGCCCAAGATGTTTTTAATTTTCAGAAATCTAAATATGAGTATTTCAAATTGTTAGAAGATATTACTGATAACAGTGAAATAAAATCTATATACAACTGGCCAAAGGCTATTACTAATAAAATGCAACACCTTCTGTCTCATCAATGAACAAAATGCAGGACTTTCAAGAAATAATTTCGCCAAGTAAGCAGTGGCTGACAGCCTTCTCTCTCTGCCTTCTAAATGGCTAATATGTGAAACTATTGTTATTTTTAGAGTTCAGCCACTTGAAACACTTTGTCACTATACCTTCTTCTGGACAAAGAAAAAATGCTCTTCCATCTCTTATCTGTTTTTTCTAAACTGTGAAGATTTAAGTATCAGCAACCTTGTTAAAACATCATTGGAATCCATGACATTTTTAGAGGTCATTGAAAATACAAGTCCAAACAGTACCTCTCTGTCGGTTTCCAGCCCCCACCAGTCTTCTTAAGTCCTTTCAAAGCCTGACCACTCACTGCATTTCGTAGCAGCTTTCACATTTGGAAAGCAAAGTCTTGCTGCTGGCTTGAGCACAATGGGAAATGTATGTGAAAATGAAATGAGTGAAAATGAAAATGCATTTATGCTTTCTGCATTTTCCAATCAAATTGTTGCCATTTCAGAAATGGATGTCCTCCTTGATGTGTGTGTGTGTGTGTGAGAGAGAGAGAGTGCATGTGCTTCACCAACTGGCTGGAGATGCTGTAAGAGAGGAGAGATGCAAGAGATAGCACAGAAGACAGCAGGAAGCGGCCGGTCTCTCATGATGACTTTGAGTTAATGCTCCTCTGGGGGAGACAGAACAAAAAAAAAGAAAGCACAAATACAGCAAAATCTGCCCTACGGAGTTAAAATCTGTTGGATCAGCCAAGCTTTTCTGGCAAAGCAATACAGAATACGTGTTTACCATGTTAATTTTAACTCTTACCACAGGAGAGTGACTAATATCTGAAGGTGGTAGTCTGTATTGGGGGCTGGGTGTGATGGACGAATGATAAAGAAAGTGCAAACTTTTTTTTTTACACTAACTTGGGAATGCTGTCTTAAAAAGCTAGCACAACGTTGTCCTTCTCTCCTCTGATATAAGATAACTAATTAACATGTATCACAAATCCAGCCACGGTACTGGACCCAGGGATTTCTTTGGTGCAGTGTGATAGACATGCCTGTACAGTCAGGGCCAACCCTAGGAACTGAGGAATTTAAAGCATCTGGAGATATTTTGTTTGTTTTTGCTCTTATTCTGGAGCTAAGTTTCTGGGAGAGGTTCATGGGGCCATATTGATTCTTCCATTAAGTGGCAAACCTGCACAGCTTGTGAAATCTGTTGGGGTTCATTTCTCCTTTATGCATGGTTGCTGGTGGCAGTGGCTACCATTTACTGAATACCTACTAGCCTTGCAAAATGCTGGCATTCCACATCTTATTTTATATAATCCCTCCACCAGACTTGAGAGGTGGTCCACATGTTACCCTCACCGAGAAGAAAACTGAAGCTCAGAAGTGTTAAGAACATTCCCAAAGGCACTGCATCAGTTAGCTTCTGCTGTGTAACAACTTGTCACAACACTTAATAACTTAAAACAACACATTTATTATCTCAGTTATTTTGGGTCAGAAATATGGGCATAGTTTAGTTGAGTCCTCTTCTCAGAGTCTCTCCCGAGGTTGAATCAATGTGTCAGCCAGGGCTGGGAGCTCATCTGAGGCTCAACAGGGGATGTATCTGCTCCAAGATTTTGCTAACGACATTGTTGACACATGGTAGTTCCTCGAGGGAAGCTGGACCACACGCCTCGCTTCCTAGCTGATTGTTGGCCGGAGGCCACTCTCCATTCCTTGTCACTTGGGCTTCTCCAGCATTGCAGCTTGTTTCATCAGAGTGTGCAAGTTAAGAAGGCAACAGGAAGAGCCTGCCAGAAAGATGGAAACCACAATTTTAGGTAACCTAATCACAGAAGTGACATCCCATTACCTTTGCTGTATTCTACGGGTTAAAATCAAATCACAAGTCCCACCACATTCAAGAAGAGGGGATAGACAAGGGCATGAATACCAGGAAACAGAAACCCGTGGGGACATCTCAGACTCCACCCACCACACCAGCCATCGAGTTCCCAAACGTGCCCTGGCCAGCATCCAGTCTCTGTAGATTTCTCCTATTGCTTCTTTGTCCCCTGTAGATCTTTCCTTGGAGTCTCAGCTCCAGCCACACCTTCCTCTAAGAAACCTCCTCTGGCAACTCCAGCCTTCCTTTTCCTCTCTCTCCCCAGCAAATCCCCTGGTATTCCTAGTAGCAGACACGGTGACTGGGAACCAGTTCTGCTGCTAACCGTCTTTGTGTAAGCTGCTTGGTGGACTCTCAAGACATACTTTCAGGGGGCACATGTTCTCAAACCACGTGCCGTGCAGCCCCAAGTCTTCCTCAGGCTGATATTTTGGGGAGAAAGGAAAAATAGAGTTCTGAACCCTAAGCCCCCACACTCACCCAAACATCCCCTCTCATGGACTTTATATTTCATTTGAAGAAAAATTCCATGCTCATTACATATTTGGAAGCCACTTGTCAGAGAAGCAATATTATGAACGATAGTTAGGTTTCTCACATAGCCTACCGCTGTATATTTCTTCAGAAGAATGCATTTAAAAATCAAAATTTGACCCTGTATACAGAAGAGGATCCCAAAGAGTTGCTAAGATGGGAGGTCAGAAAGGACAGGTAGTCTACTGAGTACTTGTATCTACTTAACAGAAAGTACTGTTTTTACATGCTTCCTAGGATCCACCCAGAGGCGTCTCTCACTCATTCCATTGCCCCAACTCTATTTCAGGCACTCGGCCTCCCTCACCTGAATGCTTCAACAGGCTCCCACCTGGTCTCCTTGCCTCCAATGCCTCCTCCACCCTCAGATCAAGTGAACTTCCTAAACTTAAAAGTAACCTCGTCATTCCCTAACCCAAACCCCTTCAACGACATCCCCCAAAACAAAGGTAAGCTCATTGGATGGCTCTGAACAGCCATCAATCATGATGTCTAATATCTTTTGGACAATCTCTCTATGCTTTGACAGTTCCCACATGTGATTCCCACATTCCCATTGTGGAGTAAAAAACAGCATCCATGATGACATTTCCCAGCCTCCCTTGCGGCTGGGGGGCAGGCCTGTGACCTGGGTTCTTCCAATCAATCCCTCCTGTGAGATCTGGATGTGAAGGTGTTACACGAGGCAGCAGGCCCAATCGTAACCTGGGAGATTGTCTTCTGTCAGGGATAAAGGCAGAGGAATCCTCTGGGACAGCTTTTGGAATCTAGTCTGGGATGACTGGTGCCAAGTGGGGGCATTGGCAGCCATGTTGTTCTGGGGTGCTGGGTGTCAGTCGTGGCTGCTTGGTTTCTGACTGCGTGGTGTCTTAATCGTGGGCAAACTAACTGAGTGGAGGCTGCCATTTGTCACTAAGAATTCTGACCAATACCAGGCCTTTTACATCCCAGCCCTGACAAACGTCTTCAGCCTCCCTCTTGGCAATTCTATGGCATACTCTCCATGCTGTGATCTGACTGTATTAAAGATATTTGGAGTCCACAAAATACTTCATTTTTTTCTCCAGCTCCTGGGTTTTTTCACGTGATGTCCCCTGTGTCTTCCTTATTTACCCAGATTACTCCTGCTCAATTTTCAGTTTTTATCTTGGGTGTCATTTTCCCTGGACATTTTTTCATGACTCTTAAGTTTGTAAAGGTCCTTTTCTGAGACCTGGCCTTTCCTTACTGTAGCATATAAACAATTGATTTTGATAGGGAATTAACTCATCCACAGCTACCTCTAGATTAGGGGCAAAGAACATGTTTACATTGTTCACCATTTGCAGTGGGCAGCTACTGCTTTGCCTGCCCATAAGTGAACTTTCTCTTATTCTGGGAAATGTTCTATCTAGTCCAGTTAGTGAAGACGGGGGCTGCTTTCTTCTGCTGACTCCCTCTCCCCGGCCTCAGGGGTTAGCAAGGTGGGCGTCTAACACAAGTTGGCCTGATCAGGACTCTTCATTAGGAGTTCTCAACATGAAAGAAGAAGTGGTTTTCAGATCTATCGAGGTTCCAAAACTTGAGATGTGGGCCTGGGGATGTTAGAGGCCATGGCTTTCATGTTATTTATCTATTACACAACAAATTACCACAAACTTAGTGGCTGAAAACAGCAAACATTTGTTATCTCACGGTTTCTGTGGGCCAGGAATCTGGGCACAGCTTTGCTGGGTCCTGTGCCTCAGGGCCTCAGGGCCTTAGGGCCTCATCTGAAAGCCGTAATCAAGTGTAGGCTGATGCTCCCATATCATCTCAAGGCTCAAATGGGGAAGGGTCCCCTTGGAAGTTCACATGGTTATTGGCAGATTTCAGGCCCTTGTGGCCCATGGTACCGAGGGTCTTAGTTTGTTGTTGTGGTTGGTGGCCAGAGGCTGCCTTCTGTTCCCATCTGCCTGTTGGCTGGAGGCTGCCTCCAATTCCTTCCACATGGGCTCCCCCAACGTGTCCACTGACTTCGTTCAAGTCAGCAAAGGAAAATACATTAGCTGGAAAGAGATGTGTTACAATGCAATCAAATCAAATCAATCAGTGTAATCAAAGAAGTGATGTTCCCTCACCTTGCACTGTTGGTTAGAGACAAATCACAGGCCCTGCCCACACTCAGGGCAGGATATTACACAAGGCTGTGAGTGCTAAGAGGTTGGGATACTTGGGGGCATCTCAGACTCTGTCTGCCACATACCTTCTGAGCAGAAGAAGTCATTTTGGAATAAAGAAATAAAGCAGAAAGAATAAAGCAAGAAGATCTGAGAGTATTCCAGGTTCTCATTCCAATTGTGTCTGACTCCCAGCTGGAATCCTGCAAATTTGGTTACATGACCCAATAAATTACCCCATCATTATTACCATTTTCCCAATAAGCCAGTGCATTTTGTAACACACTTTTATTTCAACCAAAAAGGTTCTAACTAATATACCATTGTATTTTAATGCCTACCACAGTACGTGGAATATGAAAACAACCTTTAATAATATTTTGATGAATCAAATTGAGAACCCTGCCATTTGTTCAAATATTTTGACAATTTTAAGTCACCAAATCATAGGATGTTGGGTCTTAGAGCTTTCTGTTCAATGTGCTCATATTGCATTCTGAGGAAATCAAGGGTGAAAGAGAACATGTGAGTAATTTGTCCCTGGTCACACAACTAGTGTGAAAGCTGGAACAGGGACCTAAATCCCAACTCTGGTCTGGTCTTCCTGGTGGGTAGAGCAGACCCTAACATGAGAAGATGGCTAACTCAGGACCACGGAGAGCGGTTTACACATGCTGGCCCTTCTATGCATTTTAGCCTCGACTGGCCAATGGTTTCCTGAGTCCGAGAATTCAGGATTGAATAAAAATATCTGGTGTACCAAGTAAACATTTAGCAGGGTGAAATTATTAGTTTTCATATGATTTAAAGTCTCAGTATATATGAGAATTATATAGCACATCCCTCTTGTGGCTGTGAATACTACATAATTTTTCTTAATGCTTGTCAAACATAGAATTTAGATTGGTTGTTGTTTTTTAACAGAAGTTCAGTAATTCTTCATAATCAATTTATTTCAGAAAGAAATCAGCATTCTTGCAGTTCAATGATCTAAAAATATGCTCTAAGAAAAAAATTATTTTATAGCCTTATGCAGAATGCATGTCTTTTTTGCTGAATAACGTTCTTTGCTTCTGCAGAGTCATGTGCCTTCCCCACTGGTTTGGTTCCATAGTCAAAATAGTTGAAATGTTTCGCTTTCTCTTTTTAATACTTGAAGGATGTCAGCATGCATTTTTGCATAGTTGGAAATGGCCCGCAAGGGGTTCTCTTTACAATATTTGAAAAAAGTTAATAATCTCACAAATTTGCCAGTTGCAGGAAGTTGAACATAAATACTTTCAGCTGAAAAACATTATCTGACTTAAACATCTCTGATTCTGTGGTTTTAAGGCACATTGAGTGGGACAGGGGTTTGTAAACGTTAAAGGACGACACAAATGCCAATCGTCCTTGTCAGCAATGATAGTGTTATTGCTGTAGAATTTATTATTAATAGACATAGGGGAATATATACCTTTTCTATTTCACACACGCACACACACACACACACACACACACACAAGATAGCTGCAAAGTGCATAAGAATTTGGACTTCCGTACAAGATGCTGGGAGAAGACTGGTACAGAACTCTCTCAGTGGGGTTGGGTCCATCTTTCCCAGCAGATGCTGAACCCCTTGAAGTCAAGAACTAACCCATTTATCTTGCTGTCAGCCCCTTCCCAATGCCAAACACTAGACTCTCAACCAATGTTCCTTGCTTTGAAATGAATGCCTTTCAAAACCCAGGTCACTCAAACTGAGCAGTTACTCCTGTTATGCTTTCTCAGACAGTTATATCTCGTGATTTTCTTTTCCTTCTCTTTTGGTTTTCTGTGCAATATCAGAAGTTGTACAATTCCAAAAGGATGCCAATTAGAAATTAGTGTAACTCACAGAGAAAATCCTTAAAATGGCAGCAGTTGATGATGAAACATTATAAAGGAACGGACAAAATGGGCAGTCATTTTATTATGCCACGTAGCATTAATGAAATTTTACTGTAGGAATTTCAGTATAGCAAATCTCTTTGAAAGGCTTCTAAATAGAGCCTCATCCTTCAGAAGCTGAGGGCCATCGTTAGCCTTTTTCACCGTAACTCAGCAATGCGCAGTTACTGCTCCATCTTGCTGTTATCTGATGGGGCAAGTTTGACCTCACTCTGTTTTGGGCTGGGGGCGGGCAGAGGGGTCCACGCATGGCTTATACTGGTTTTTGTTCTTTCTCTTTCCCATCCTGTTGTCAGCTCTGGAGACTGGGATCTCAAGGAGACTGTGAGATTACTTGGTTCTTCTTTTTACTAGCAGTGAGACCTTGGCAAGACATTTATCTAAGTCTTAGGTCCTTCACCTGTAAAATGGGGACGACGCTTACCTCAGAGGTTTTTTAGGAGCAGTAAATCAATGTATATAAAAGTATTTTGTGATCTTGTAGGGTGCTTCCTTCTTTTCCTCCCTCCCTCTCTCCTTCTTTTCCTTCCTTCTATCTTGTTTCCTTACCTTCCTCCCCTACTTAAAATCATTTCAATCTTTCAGCAAAATATCCCTTCTTTGAAAGTGGAGGAGGGAATAAAAGAGAAGAAAGACTGAATTTGCAAATCTTCCCAGTTTGCTTTTGTTTGTAGCAATAGAGTAAACTGGGGAGAAGTCAGAGAAGGGTGTATGTGTGGACCCCCCCCTCGCCCCCCGCAGCCTGCAGTGTGGAGAGGAAGTCACCCAGACCCCAGCCCCGGCTCAGCCCCTGACCACCTGTGAGGCCCGAGGAAAGTCACTTCCACTCTCTGAGGGTTGGTTCCCTCACTTGCAAAATAGGATGACCGCTGCTGCCTCACGGCACGTGACATGGTGAATGTGAAAGTCTTACATGAACACAAAACTCCGCAAAAGTTCCAGTAATAATTTGATTGCCCATTAATAATGAATTTGAAAGCACTTGGAAATTCCAAATCCTACACTCAAAAGGGAATTTTATCACATTAATCCTTTCATTTTAAAGATGTGGAACCGTGCAATACCAGTGCTATGACCGAAAGATATATTTTATGTTCAGGTAATTGGGAAGGACTGTAATTGAATTTCATTATTGATGAAACTGATGATTAGGAATGTGAGTTCCACTTTTATTTCTTCAATCTATATTTATTTTACATCTACTGTTGCCTGGATTTGGAGCTGAGCCCCAGAGATAGAGTAAGGCAGACCCTGTACCCCCATGCCCCACTGCAGACAGTAGGTGGAAGGCTGTTTCTAGCAGAAGAAGGGATGGGACAAGTAGAAGCAAAGGTCCTCCAGGGGATTTGTACATTGTGTGGTGGATCGTGGTTAGGATATGACTTGTAAGCGAATTAATTCTACATTGAATCTAGTAGGCTTGTTTCCAATAAACTTCCCAAATTTTATCTTTCTTAGTATTTTTGTTACATTAGCTGTTGATTGCTGAACACTTGGAAAATAAACCTACCATTTATCATGTTACTGGAAAAGTTCTGTCTCTCTTATTAACCTATGAGTCATTCACGTCTTTCCAAATGAGCTTTATAGATATAAACACACAAAACTTGAGAACTGGGAAAGGTGTTAAAGAAAATATATTCTGGTTCCCTCATTTTGCAGAAATGTGAGCCAAGACCCAGAGAAACCAGTAAATTAGTGACAGAGTTGGAAATATAATCCAGGTTCCTGTCTCGAGCTCTTCTTGCTCCTCCAAACTGCTCTCAGCTCCAAAATCTGTTCCCATCTTCCATGCTGTCGCAGCCTTCATCCCAGGGGATCATCTCCTGTTTTGTGGACTATTCATTCAGGATATACGTTAAACTAACCATACCCTGGGTACCGTTCTCCCCGAGAGGAAGCTACTGCTGAGTGATTGAGTTTGGCATCATGGGCAAATACACTCTGTTTGGTTACTTTGAGATAACTTCTACTTGCTTGGTGCATTTTGTGGCACTCCAGAGACCTAAAAAAAAATTCTAAAACTGGTGAAATCCCTGGTTATTTATCTATACCGGAAAGTGTTAGAAAGAACAGAGAACTGGAAGACTGAACACCAGGGGCTGGCCCAGCTCTCCCCTAACTCTCCATATGGCCGTGGACATATGTCACTGGACTCTTTCCTTCATGCGTTTGGTCAGACAGTTCTTCAGCCCATTCTGTCATTAAAGCTGGGGGACTCGTGCCTGGCAGTAGGCATAGGCCAGGTGGGACTATCTGTCCTTGGGTGGGACAATCTAGTGGGAAGGCAGACTCACAGGAACTATCTACTGTGCGCAGTACATGGCCTCGCAAAAGGCTTGATGGCTTTGCACAGACCTAGACTGCAGAGTGGTGTCCTGGAAAGACTTTGCCAAAGATGTGAGGTTGGTGGTAAGGAAGCACTGAAAGAGTCTCAGGAAACAGGTGGACTCCAGAGGTGGAGAACAGTACCCATCCATCCATTTACTCTTCTATTCATCCATTTATTCCATTAACAAGTATTAAGCATCCTCTACAGACCACAGAATAAGGAGATGAGAAGACTCAGTCTCTGTTCCCAAGGAGCTCCCATGAGCTTGAGCAAAGGCTCCAGGGCCACAAGAGAGCAGATGGGCTCAGGGAACAGCAAGTGACCAACTCTGGCTGGGGCAAAGCCCCCTATGTAAGAGCAGCAGAAGGAGAGCCTCGAGAAGGGGGCGGGGCCTTGCGTACTGTGAATGGCCTTGAGAACTGTCGCAGGAAGTGTGTGATTTACCTGGAGGACAGGTAGGGGGTATGGGAGTGACATCACCCCACCTGAGTTTTTGGAGGCCCTTTATGGGTGAAGCCTGAAAAATGAAAGGAAGTGGAGAAGCAGGAAGCATAGAAAAGGGGGTCAACCAGGAGGTTGCTGGTGCAGCTGGGGACATCTCATGGTGACCTGGACAAGGACAATGGCAGGGAGATAGAGGGGATCTTGCTGAGCAGTAATTACAAAATCTTACTTTCTGTGCTCATTTTTTCAAAAGAGAAAGTTGTGAGATAAGAAGTCTTGCCCTGGTTATGATCCTTCTCAGAATTCTCCTACACGACATCTGATGCCCAGTCCTGGGAAAGCTGGACCCTGCTCTGGCTCCACCACTGGCCAGGGAGGTACGTGCCCATGAGCTGGGCTGCAGTTTCTCATCAGCCACACCTGGCACTTGAGCTGACGTCCCTCTGGCTTCAGCTCTGTGACTTCTATGCTGACAACTGAAACTTGCAGCATCACTTTTCCCAAGGACATTTAGGGTCTTATAACTTGGTCCATGTTGATAGCCGTGGCTCTCTAGGAAGGCAGAAGCCATCTGAGGAGAAGGCGGGGCTGAGTGAGGTACAGAAATGCGGGAAGGGGAGGACATCTGGCCAGGAGAAAGAAAATTTTCTTGGTAGGGACAGAACAGGATGATGGTGACCCTGGCAGGACGGCCCTGGCAGCCTGTGGTCAACAGCTGTCCTGATTGGCCACAGCCTCCCAGGCTGGATGGTGAATATGGTCCACACCACCTCTGAGTGTCAGCCATTAAGGTGGTGACCTTCCTTGCTAGGGCATATTTGCTGAGTGGGAGAGAGGAAGGAAGAGTAAGGAGGTGTTGCAGGAGTCAGATGGAGCTTGATGATGGAGATCTTGGGCACCAGACAGAAGACATGACCGGACAGATCTCCATCCCACCTTCTCCCTGCTCTCTGAAACCATGATGCTGACAATCTAGCTCAGTGCGTAAGAGTGGCTCCCTCTCCAGGTCTTGGGCAAGTTACTCAACCTCACTGTGCCTTGGTTTGCCCACGTGGAATACGGGGTCAGTCGTGACAGTACTAGCACATTGTGTCTGTTGAGATGACAAAAGGAGATGATGCATGTAGGTCCCTGGCGTGGTGCTTCGCTACAGGGAGTGCTCAGTACAGGTTGACTGTCGCCCCCATTTCAGAGGGGCTCACCAGGTCCTTGGTTTTCTGGCCAGTGCAGTGTGTTTTGCATCGAACATCTTTGCATGGGTCCTCCATCCTCACCACTGTCGGGCCCCTCAGAATCCTGAGCTACTCCCCAACCAGCCATGTGATTCTTTTCTTCTAAAAGACTCCTATCGGTTTCATACATTTTGCACGATCCCTCCTTTAGAAGGGTTTTCAAAAATAAACGCAATTTAGAATGACATGCTTTCCCCCTGCCTGCTACGTTTCCAAGAGCCCTGTATGGCAGGAAGAAAAATCAGCCAGCGCTTCTCAGTGAATGTGCTCGGCTGTGGAAATCCTTGGGCTATAAATAGTGCTTGTGTAGGTTTCTTTTTTTTTTTAATATGATGGACTCATTTTCTCTGATCATAAAATCCATGGCTTCTATTTATAGCTACAATGTTGCTCGCTGGAACTGAGGGATTGTAAAAATAGGCTTCGGGAAATAAGATGTGCTTGGCCAACTCTCTCAAATGGGGGGCAGCTGGAGGGGCCTGAGGATTTGAGGCTGGGATATAGGGTCTTTGCATTAACCCTGTGCTGTCTCTGAGACGTCCTTGGTTCCAGGTTCCCTACCTTCTCAGGCCTTCCATTTGCATCTCATTGGCTCAGGTGGGCAGATTTATTCATTCACTCATTGAGAACTTGCTCTGAGCCAGCCACGATGCTACGCTTTTGGGAAATAAACAGAGCGTTTGTAGTGCTAAAGGGGTGCAAAGCCTAGTGGACAGGTCTGTGCCTACATAGAGGATTCTGGAATGAAAACGTAAATGCCATCACACACGTGCTATAAAGGCCTGGGAAGCACTAAGAAGGTGTACTTCATTCTGTCCGGGGCAGCAGGAAAGCCACCTTTGACAGGCGGAACAATGACCCCCAAAGGTGTCCAGGTCCTGATCCCTAGAACTGTGAACGTGACATGGCAAAGGGACTTTGAGGAGATGATCGCGTTAAGGATTTTGAGACGGGGAAGCCCCCCTGGATTATCTGGGTGTGGGCTCAGTGTAACCACTGGGCTCCTTACACGAGGCAGGAAGGAGGGCCAGATGAGAATGGGGAAGAGGAAGACGGTGTGACCACAGAAGGCAAGCGAAACCGAAGGTGCTGTGCTGCTGGGTCTGCAGGGGGAGGAGGAGGCCACGAGCCAAGGAGTGCAGCCCTGGATGCTGGGAAAGGCTGGGACGTGGATTCTCTCCTGGAACCTCCAGAGGGAGCATGGCCCTGCCAACGCCTTGGTCTCAGCCCAGTGTAAGTGATTTTGGACCTCTGGCCTCCAAAACTGCGAAAGAATAAATTAATGTTGTTTTAAGCCACCAAGATTGTGGTTATGTGTTTCAGCAGAAACCGTTAGAGACGAATACACCAACCAAGGCAACAATTCAACTGGACCACTGTAGTTAATGCACATTTGGTGTATGGGGCCACCCAATTTCCACTCTCTTCTGTTGGCAGCTGCCCCCCAGGTTTTGTTTAGCTAACCCCGTCCTCGGCGCTTCATCTCTGGCTGCAGGCGTGGGCACAGGGTTTAGACTTCAGCTGATTAGCACAATCAGTCCCCAGGCTCAGGGCTGACCGGGTGATGTGTCGAACCAATCGGATGAAAGCCCAGGTTGTTGGATGCTTGTGGAAGGGGAAGCCCTCCCGCCACGGCACACCTCACCTGCAGGGATGAACAAGGGAAACCGTCGCCCCAAGAGGCAGGGGTCGTCTTGAAACCACGAAGGAAGAATCATCCTGACAAGAACGTGAACGCTGAACAAACGGAACCTGGAGACGACTGAGAGAAACAGGGTCCTGGTTCTGTCCCCCGGGCTGCTGGACTTTCAGATGCACAAACCAATTTCATTTTATTAAAAATGATTGCAGTCATGTTTTCTGTTACTGGCCCCTAAAGCATCCAAATAAAGAATAGGTGGGTGTGGTGTCTTGCTCCTATAATCCCAGCAACTGGGGAGGCTGAGGCGGGAGGATTGCTTGAGACCAGGAGTTCAAGGCTGCAGTGAGCTGTGATGGCACCACTGCACTCCAGCCTGGGTGAGAGAGCGAGACCCTGTCTCTTAAAAAATAAAAATAAAAAAACAAAAAAACAGAATAGAGAGATTCTGCTGTGGGGTAGGGAGAAAACAGATGAGGCAGGTGTTGAATTGGAATCTGTGTTTGGTCGAGACGAAAAGCAGAGCCCAGAGCCAGGAAGGCCGACATCCGTCCCACAGCCAGCGGGCGCTGAGGGGACCGCAGTGCTGAGGAGAGTCAGAGCTGGAAGGAGCCCGGCCAGGCTGGATCACAAACACTCTGCGGTACAGACACGGAGACTGAGGCACGCAGATGCGGATAGGCTTGTTCAAGGGCACATGACCAGTTAGTGGCTGACACAGAGCCGGAAGCCACCTCCCTAGTCTCCTGGCCTGGCCCACTCAGGCTCCGCTGTGGCCCGACGCTGTTGTACGGCAGTTGGGCAGCCGAGGGCCGGGTCCGCCACATACATGCAGGTGCCCGGAACCTCCCGCGCAGGCTATACCCAGGGGTTCCAGTTGATCCAGGCTTGAAGGGGACGCCCTTTTCTGCTTGCTCTGTGTGTGTGGCCCATTGAGGAAACAAAGACGGCTACACAGGACCATAAGTGTTTTCTGTGACCCAGCAATGTGGTGTAGCACACAGAACATGAGAATAGGAGTCCCTGAGTGTCTACACCCATGGACAGGTTGTTTAACACAGCAGACCCACGGTTCTCTCACGTGATCTTTCTGCCTTTCAAGGGAAGCAAAAAGGCAGATATGGGAGGCAAGGGGCTTTCTGAATTGCAAAGTACTGAACACCCACCAGGATGGGCATTGCTCGGATTACCCCTTCTCCTCTAAGGCTCCACAGGGACGGGGGTGCTGATAAGCAGGCTCATACGCACTCCAGGGAAGGGGGCTGCATCCCAGGGCCGGGCTGTGGTTCAATGCCTTCAATGTGTTATAGAAAGAAGCCATTTGGGAATCGGCGCTAAACAGGACATGGGGAAGTCGGTAAAAAGAAGAGAAATTTTCGTCCCACTAGCTCGAGGTAAGAATGTGCATTTTTAAACAACAAAAGTGGAAAGTCAGCAATTGGCATTGTAAAAGAGTCATAAAGTGTAGAAAGTCATAGAGATGGAAGGGACTTTGCAAATCATCAAACCCTCCACACCTATTTTACAGATGAAGAAACTGAGGCCCCCATCTTGGTCTATTCGGGCTGCTATGACAAAATGCCATAGATTGGGTAGCCCATAAATAACACAAATTTACTTCTCATAATCTGGAGACTGGAAAGTCCAGGATCAAGGATCCGGTAGATTCCGTGTCTGGTGAGGCCTCGTTTTTCTGGTTCATAGACAGCTCCTCGCTGTGTCCTCACACGGTGGAAAGGACAGGGCAGCACTCTGGGGCCTCTTGTATAAGGGCACTGATCCTATTAATGAGGGCGCCACCCTACGGCCTAATCCTCTCCCAAGGCGCCACCTCCTAATACATCACCTTGGGGGTTAGAATTTCAACATATGAATTTGGGGGGTGGGGACAAACATTCAGACTACAGCAGCCTTTTCCAAAAGGAAAGCAACTCGTCCAAGACTGCACAGCAAGTCTGTGGCATTGCCAGGTCTAGACCCCAGCTCTCCTGACTCCTAGTCATGGGCTTTTCACATAACACCGCATTGACACCTGTAACCAGGTCTCAGAACTAGAATGCATCAGCCTTCCTTAGTTGGATATTTTCACTGGCAAGAAAACACATGGTATTAGCGTTTCAAATAAGACAATACTTTTTAATATTTGTTAAGCTTTGGAGATATATGAAAATCTTTGTGGTAGATTTTATAGCATCCAAGAAATTTCTTTCTAGGAAAAGGGTACAAAAGATGGTAGCTAAGGGATGCATTTCAACAAATACAAACACTCTGTTTCCAAGCTACCATTATTCCCAGCGTTAGGTTCATACTGAACGTCTCTATTTCTTCTGCAATAACCACAACACTCCACAAGTCAATAGCCTGCTCGTTAAAATGCAAGATGAGCCATCCTAGGTTCCATCAAATACAGCTTTAGAGACAAATTTGGGTTCAAATGCCAGTTCCATCAATTGCTCACTGCACAACCACAGCCAAGGGGCTAAACTACTCTGAGAAACTGCTTCCTCTCTAATTGTCACTGCCTCTCTAGTTTGTGGGAGGATTAGATACAATGCGTGCCAGCTGTCTAGGTTATGGCTCAGTCCATAGTGGTCATTATTCTTTCACTGCTGCCATCCTAACCATCATGATGGGCAGAAACGACAGACACTGGAAGGTGGAGAGGGGACAGGCTTTCAAGAGCCATCAACATCCTTAGGCAAGGACCTGACTCCACAGAGGAGCCCGTTGTGTTTAGCTGGTATAACTGAGGATGCACGGATGCCTTTGGAAGGGATGCTGGAATGAGGTCCGCAGTCCCACGGAGATGCGGACATGTCGAAATGATCTCTCAAAGCAGAAAGAAAGAAATGCTGATAGATGAGCAGACAAAAAGCCCATACAAGGAAACAGTGAATTCCAACTGGGGATCATACAATTGTAAACCCAGTAGGAACTGTAATCATCAAATGGCCCAACATCTATTTTTAATGGAGACGCTGGTTTGGAAATACATGTAGCTGAAACGCAGGGTTGAAGGATAAACTCTCCAAGTGTCGCAGCTAGGGGAGATCTTTGATAATGCATTTCAGGAGGGATTTTTCAATTGTTGATTTCTGTGCAGTGAGGAAGATTTTTTTCAGCCAGAACACTTTACCCTTCCTGCCAAACCCAGGGATAGTGAACTTTCCCTCATCTACAACAGAGTGTGCAGTGCAGCAAGGTCTGCACAATGAGGCAGACAAACTAAAGTATGCTTTTATCATTGAGTGAATCCGTGTAGCATCAAACTAGGATGGGGGCAGCCAGAGCTATTAGCTACAGATAGGGAAGTCTCTGTTTCTAAACTGTGACCTTTGAGTAGTTACAGATGGAAAGAAGGAGACACTCTGCTTGTCGTAGGAAGGCTTCATGGTGCTGCCAGTTGCCCACTGATAGCCGCTATCTCTGATGTCCTTACTTTAAAAAACTAATTTTTGGAAGATATCAAAGAACCCAGCTTAAAAATAACCCTGCGTTTCCTAGCCTCTCTTTCATACAATCCCAGCCAATGAGATGTAAAGAGAGCTTTGGGGGTTGGGTTCTAGGAAAGCTCTTCAAAGGGAGCAAATTCTCTCCCATGTACTTTATCTCTTCTTCCTTGGTCCTGTCTGAAACAGGGATGTGATAGCCGGAGCTGTTGCACCCATACTGCACCATGTAAAAAAGGCTAAAAATATCACAATGTCACTGGCCCTGAACCAATACTGACCATCCTCTACTTCCAAACTTACCTTTATAAAAAGGAACAATAAACCTATATTGTTTATGTCAGTGTTACTTGGGTTTTCAGCTCTGTCACTCAAATGCAAATCCCTAAGTGACAAACACTGATAATAAAAAAATGTCGATTTCTTTGTAAACTGATTTGGCCTATGTGGCATCAGGAGACATTGACAGGCTCACTACATAGTGAAAGACGAAAGTAATAAAGAAGAGGGTCTGGGTAGGACCAGGGACTCTCAGTCACCCCAAGCACCTGCTCCTAACTATTTATGAGTATAATCCAACAAGCATTTCCCTTTAATTTAATTTTTGTTTGTTTTTAACAACTTTATTGAGGTATAACTGATATTCAAAAATGGCACATATTTAATATACACGATGTGATGATCTTGGACATATACATGCACCAATGAATCCATCACCACGATCAAGGTAATAAACATGTCCATCTCCTCCAAAAGTTTTCTCACGCCCTTTTGTTTACTTGCTTGTTATGTTAAGAACAATTAACATGAGGTCTACCCTCTTAACATGAGATCTAATTTATTAAACTTTTCGAGTGCACAAAACAGTGTTGTAAGCTACAGGCACTACAGCCCATCTCTAGAACTTACTCATCTGCATAGCTGCAGCTTTACACCCATTGATCATCAACTCCCCATTTCCCCCTCCCCTCGGGCCCTGGCAAGCACCGTTTCATTCTCTGCTTCTATGCGTTTGACTACTTTAGGTACCTCGTGTAAGCGGAATCACGCAGTATGTGTCCTTCTGTGACTGGCTTATTTCCCTGAGCATAATGTCCTCCAGGTTCATCCAGTTTGGCAGGATTTCCTTCCTTTTTAAGGCTTTTGAAGGCTGATTTCATTGTATGGATATACTGCATTTTCTTTATCCATTCACCCGCCAAGGGACATTCAGGTCGTTTCCATATCTTGGCTCTTGTAAATATGTTACAATGAGTGTAGGAGTACAGATCCCTCTTCCAGAGCCTGATTTCAGTTCTTTCGGATCTATGTACTCAGACGTGGGAGTGCTGGATTGTCAACAATGATAAAATATCCACAGATTCAGTAACAGTTTTTTTCTAAATTGTAGCACTATGTTAAATGTACATTGAAGAAAACTTAGAAGACAATAATACCCACTTACGACACCTTCTTCTCTAGTTTCATAATTCGAGTTTAAGCCCAGATCTTACATGAGTCAGAATCCGAAGCTTCACTCGCCTTGGGCCGCTGGCATTGATGCGGACCACCGTGGAGACGGGCTGTTTCCCATAATTGTGTTCATGACCTTCACTCCTTAGTGCTTTAAGAATGACAGCATAATTCAAGGCGTATTGAAGAACACTGTCACTATGTCTTGAGTTTTCTATTTGGTTAAATCAACAGTTTGGTTTTTTCTTAATTGAGTTCCTACTGCTGGAAGGTAGAAAGCTTCTCTTGGAAATCGGCTGGATTCTGACTCATGCCTCCTAAGTCATCGTCCTTCATTAGCATGGACCAGTCACACTGACTGTGCCCAGGTTACCGTTCTCTAATCCATGCTGAAGGTTCGGTCCATCTCTTCTGCCACAGCTAACTGCAGTGCCTGATCCGTGCCATCCTGTCATGCGCGTCTCAAGATAAGACAAAGACTTCGCCCTGTAGCCTACGGACCAGCTCCCTCACCGCCCAGATGGCCGCTGCTTTCCAAGACGATGAGGAAGTGTGGGGCCTCTCTGGCCACAAATATTTGCTTCACTCTCAGTCAGTTTACCTCCTGCACCTCTGTGCTCAGGCCCTTCTGCCTGTAATAACTTCTGTTTCAACAAAGCCCCAGAATGTAATCTTTTTGAAGACATTGCAAGTGACAATTAGGGATTCTATTTAAGATAAAATCCAACTCTAGGTGGTGCTGCCAAGTCAAATAACTCAAATTAGATGACAACACCTGACAGCAAGAGGCAACATCTGCACAGAGGACAAGTTCTTTTTAAAATCAATTTCAAGCTGCGGCCTGATTTCAAGACCATTGACATTTGCAAAGACACGATCTTATAATGGAGGGAATTCAATGTCATAACTGTCAAATGGAATTGGCTAAAGTTAATTCTTTAGCAAACTCTGCATTAAATAAATTTCATACCATGGGTGCGGCTAAAATCAATAATTTCCTTATGGCCTCTTTATAGCATTCAGAGGTGAAAAACTCTTTTGGTTCTTGTTAGTCCATTCTGTCTTGCTAGATTTCCAGCTCCGTCAGGCAAAAATGGGGAGGGAGGGAGGTTCTGCGGTCGCTGCTGCATCCGTCACCACGTCTGCCACGTAACTTGGGCTCAGCAATACCGGACTGATTGTTGAAGGACCTCCTCTGGCTAGTGATGTCAGGAGTCTGCTGTCAACAATGGTTGGAACAGTTTTACCCCGAAACAACACCATTTGAGCGTGGCCTGCCTTGAAGGATGAGCGAGGTAGGATGTGGAGCGTGGCCAGTGCGGGAAGGAATGTATCGGGAGGGGACAGAGTTCTAGCTAAAGGGACATCAGCAAGAACACAGCACAGAGAGGCGGGATGCCCAGGGAGGCCCCCTAATGAGGTGGGGTCTTGCTGGGACAGAGAATTCGAGAGAGGAGGAGCCACGACTCAGGAGGCTGGGGTAGGGGAGGTGGTGTAGAGCACTCAGAGCCTGCGCTGCCAGCCGACGGGATTGCGAATCTTTCCAGCCCCGTCTGGCAGGAGTTCAAGAGCTATGAGGTATTTGACCTTTATCTTATGCCATTTAAAAATGCTTTTAAACAGTCAGGTGAGCAACTAGCACTTGAGCCAGAATGATGAACCTTTTTTTTTATTTCAAACTAGCCAGCTAGGATATCGCTTCTAACCTTAAGTACAAGGATGACATTTCTTGCTAAACAAACTCCAAGTCCAACTCTAATTATCCCAAGGCTGCCCTTTCCATCATTCATGCTCAGTGTGACAGGATACACCTAAAGAGTCCCACTTCTAGGTCTTTGAAAACCTCTCGTCCTCCGATTCCGACAGTCCCTAAGCATGTTTTGTTATAATTGGAGCTGTGATATAAGGATACAGTGGCTGGGCTACTTGGCAGGATAGACTTCATCTGTGATGGTAAAGCTTCTTCCAAGTCTCCAGTTAAGAATGCTGGTGTGGGCTGAATGGCACCCCCCCAGAAAGGTGTGTTCAGGTCCTCATTCCCAGAACGTGTGAATGTGACCTGATTTGAAGTACAGTCTTTGTGGATGTCATCGATTTAACACAAAGTCCTACTGGATTAGGGTAGACTCGAATGCAGTGACTGGTGTCATTATAAGAAGAGGGAAGTCTGAACACAGAGATCCAGACACAGGCGAGAAGCCCAAGTGGAAATGGAGGCAGGGATTGGGAGATGTGTCTACAAGGCAAGGAGCGCCAAGGATGGGCAGCGACCACCCACAGCTGGGAGAGAAGCGTGGAACAGATTCTCCCTCGCAGCCTTCGAAGGAGCCAATCCTGCTGGCACCTGGGTCTTGGACTTCCAGCCTCCAGAACTGTGAGAGTTGAAATTTCTGCTGTTTCAAGCCACCTCGTTTTTGGTAATTTGTTACGGCGGCCCTACGAAACTGATACAGATGGGGACACTCTGGCGGGGGTTGGGGGGGACTTGCCGAATGTCCTGGAGCTGGTGTTTCACAAAGCCAATCATAGGCCCCCACGCTGATGTCTTGGCCGCACATCCAGCTCAAACGTCAGCACGGGTTCGCCTGCCATGCTGCATTTTACTGCAAGGGAGGAGCGGGAGAAAGTGTCAGCCTTGCTCCTCCAGAGCAGGACAACTTTCTTCTCTCTCAAATCACCGTCCTCTGCTTTGTTGCCTAATGAATTTCTGTCACATACTAAGAATACTCTCAAACTATAAACTTGACCGTGTCTCATGAGCCCAGGGACAGGCGGGTGCATTCCATTTGCCGTTCCTCTGCACAGTTCCATTTAGCTGGAGCTGCTAAAAGAATGGTAATGAGAAAATCAATGTGCATTTTAGTTCCGTTTTTAAAAAATGAATTAATAAGAGAAAATCCTGTCATACACATAACTCCTTATAACATCCATTATCTGACTCTTTATTCATAATTCAGAATCTTTTCTAGTGAGTGAATTTTTTTTTCAATTAGAGGATTCTATTTCACATTTCAAGGACTTCTCTGCATAGTAGTGTTTAGGATAAGCTCCCTGGATCAAATTTCCCTGGGCTTTTTCAAAAGACTCAAAATACGTGATCCAGAATTAGACCCAAACTTTGCTTCTGGAATTCTCAAGCCCAGATATTGCAAACCACGAGCCTGGGTCCCTGTACCATCTGTGATCTTGGAATTTCACCGTGGCTGATGGGCACTGTGGGAGGCAGGGGCAGAGCCCTGGTGCGCAAGGAGCCGACTTCCAGAGTCAGGTATCTGCATCCTTGAATCCCAGCTCTGCTCTTTCTGCTATGTGTGACCTGGTGACTGAATTAACGCCTCTGAGCTTCATTTTTTGTCCTCTGCATCTTTCAAAGTGACTGGTGGTTGGAAGCATTCAACGAAACAATGCACACATTTTGGTGGTGGTGATACAAAGCAGGAAGGAAACCTGGTGCACTGTAGGAAAGAAATGCGGTAGGTTCAGTTGGAAGTCAATGAAATGCATTTAAGTTGAAAGGTGGTGAAATTACGGGGTGTGCATACTTGGAAATATTGTGTGTTATGGCAGGTGGAAGAGAAAGTACTGAATTAGGGATTAGGTGGTATCATGGTTAGCAAGATATAAGAAAGCACAGGCAAGATGAGGAAGAGGAGGAGGCTGTAGAGTGCTTACATTCATTCTTGTGACCTCATGAGTGACGTGAACCAGGACCTTAAGTGGATGTCAGTCAAAGATGCAGTGAGGTGTTAAGGTTAAGACAAAGGTGTGCAGGCATCCAGACTGGTTGCCTCGCATAGGGGTCCCTCCCCATGCAAATGAAGTAAATAGTGACCGGGACAGAGAAGGAGCTCCTCCTTGGAGAAAGGATTGGAGTGGAGTTTGGGCAGCATTTGATAGAAGATGAAAAGGGGAATTGTATGGAGAAGGGATTTCATATTAGGAAGGGTTTGGGTATGTCATAGAGAGTAAAGCCACACTTAGATCCAGAGTCTGGGCCTTTTGCATCTTTGTCCAAGGTCTTTCCTATTTATTGATGAAAATAGTTAGGTTGAACTTTTTCTCTTTTTTTGGTGTTTTAAAAAAATTTTAACTGACAAATAATAATCAAATATATTTATGGGGTATTATGTCACATTTTGATATACGTACACATTGGGGAATAATTAAGTCAAGCTAATTAACATGTGCGTCACCTCACTTATCATTTTGGGCTGCATGCCTGAGAGCGTGTCAGGAATGCCTGTTGATTCGCCCATGGGATGGTTGTGAACTGGAAAAAAAGCTCCAGGCTCCTAGGCCTACATTACCCCCCACACCCTACACACACACCCTGCTTACTGTGTCACCACAGTGGGGCCTGGCCCAGCAGAGGCAGGGTTCATGGTCTTGGTGGCCCATGGTCTTGTGTGGCTGCTGTGGTTTTGAGTAAATTTGCTGCTTCAATTACTCTCCTACCCTTTTTTGCAACCAAGAAAGGTTGAGCCAGCCCAGAGGAGGTAGAAGGGGAAAAGGGGGTCGATATATATAAAGTATCTTGCTTATAATAGCATTCAATAGACATCAACTTTATCCACTCTACAGCTGTATCAGGAAAGGTAAGACTTGCTTGTCATGGATATTTACAGAAACTTTGGACCCTGTGCTCTAGGTACGTAGAAATCAGAGCTGCAGGTTTTTTGAACAATCATTAAGATGATCCAGTGATGTGCTGCTCTGGTGGTGGTTACCAGAGGCTGGGGGCAGAGGGATGATGGGGCAGAGGGAGATGTTAACCGTGGGATCTAAAGTTTTAGTTAGGTGGGAGGAATACATTTTTGAGATGTCGGGCACACCAGCATGGTGACTATAGTTAATAATAACATATTGTATATTTCTAAATTACTAAGAAGGTAAAATCCAAATGTTCTCACCACAAAAAAATGATAAGTGAGGTGACGCACATGTTAATTAGCTTGACTTAATTATTCCCCAATGTGTACGTATATCAAAATGTGACATAATACCCCATAAATATATTTGATTATTATTTGTCAATTAAAATTTTTTTAAAATACCAAAAAAAGAGAAAAAGTTCAACCTAACTATTTTCATCAATAAATAGGAAAGACCTTGGACAAAGATGCAAAAGGCCCAGACTCTGGATCTAAGCGTGGCTTTACTGGGGTGTCACTCACAGAAGCCAGGTCAACCCCCTCCTGCCCAATGGCCAGCCCCAATGATGGAATCTCTCTTCTGCCCTTGTCCCCAGTTCACAGATTATTCCACAGTCTGCTCCATCCAGGTGGAGGGGCCTGGATGCACAGAAGGCAGAAGTCCTTTCTAGGTAAAGTGGAAATAAAAACATTATGCTTTCTTAAATTAAAAAAATCAAACATTTCTAAAATTTATATTTTCCTTCACCTAAACTGGTCAAAAACAGATTTATAAAGGCAATTAGACAAAAGTATCATTAGAAGAGTACTGAAGAACATAGGGAGTCCAGAAATAATGTGAATTTAGAATATGATAAAGAGAATTTAAGGGCTATTTAATGAATGATTATGTTGGATAATTGGCAAAACATCTGAAAAAAAATTCCCTGCATCCTCCTGTTGTTGGGGCTCAGAAAACAATACCCCAAAATGAAGGCCTCAGATGCAGCCTCAGAAGTAAGTTTTTCTCTGCCTTCTCCTGCCCTGCGGTCTCTCAGTTCCGTTCTCCTGCGAGGCAAGACATAGAAACAAGAATCCCTCTTCCCCAAGGTGGGTCATAGAAACAAGAACCCATTTTCTCAAAGGACAGCCATAAAACCTAAAAATATTTTGTGTAAAAACTGGCCATATTGGTACCAACAGGATTTCTTAAAAAAAAAAAAATGGCCCTAAAAATATTATCTGACCCACCTTGTCTGACTATAGATCATAAGACCCCCATTTCAGAAAGGGTCCTGCCCCACACTCAGAAGGAAGAAATGCATGGTCAGAGAGGCCAGAAAGAATGTAGACAGACCTTGCTGGGTTTCCCCACTCAGCCTGTTAGGAACAGATCACACCCTTTGTTCAATCACATTTCCACACGTCTGTCTAGACTTTGTTGAAAGTAACCATAAAAATGGACAATTTTCCCCAATCTTTGGGTCTTCATTCTGAAGTGTCTGATGTATATACATTAAATAAATTTGTATGCCTTTTCTCCAATTAATCTACCTTTCACGAGTTGATTTTTCAGCAAAACTTCAAAGGGCCAACCTTGGCCCCTACACCTTATACCAAAATAAATTCCAAATGTACAAAGAGAGAAATGTAGGAAATAGAATCACAAAACTGCTACAATGATAGTATTAATAACAAGAAAATACTATCTAATCCTTGTGTTGGGCACAATGACTGGCACATTTAAGGTGCTCAATAAATATTTATAAAATCGATTTATGCAGTGCTTATTACGTGCCAGGTTCTCCATAAAGTGTTTTGCATGTTTTATCTCATTTATTTAATCCCCTAACAGGGCTCTGACACGGGAAATAATAGCTCCAATATTTTGCGATGAGAAACAGAGACACAAAGAGGTTAGGTCAAGGCCACCCAGCCGGTAAGTGCAGGGCTGACATTCAAACCCGACATTCAGACTGCAGAGTCCTCTCTCTCTCTCTCTCTCTCTCTTTCTCTCTCGTTTTCTTTTCCTGTGTGTACATACATGTGCGTATGTGTGTGCATGTGGATGTGTGTTTCTGGTAGGGCAGAGTTTTTAACTTTTTATTATGGAAAACCTCAAATAGCTACAAAGGTAGAGAGAACAGTACCACGATCCTCCGTGGACGTAACCCTGATTAAACCAGCCACCATGGCCAATCCTGCCTCCTCTGCACCCCACGCCGTGCCCCACCGCTGGTCACTTTGAAAAGATCCCAGACTTCGTGACCACCTGTGGAAATACCTCTGTGTGTGGCTCTAAAAGACAAAGACGTCTTTCTTTAAACTTAACCTTCATTGCATCATCACTCTAACAAAATAAGCATTTCTTAATAGCAACTACTCAGTCAGTTTTCAAACTTCCCTGCTGGTCTCACTTTTTTGGAGGAGGGATCCACTTACAGAGGTTGCTTGGCACGGCTGTCTCCAGCCCACAAGCCCCCTCTTCAACTCTCTTCCCTCCGTCCTCGTGATTTACCTGCTCAAGAAGCCGGGTCGCTGGTCCTGCAGTTGCCGCAGTCTGGGTTCTGCTGACTGTGTCCCGGGTGTCACTGGACCTGTGCCTCTGTCCCTGCATTTCCTGTGCACATTGGCCGTCCAGTTCTGTTGAGTCTGTGTGATTTAGTCCACACTTCTGAGTGAATATTTTTTAAATTGTGGGGAGAAAAAGTCTTCCTGGGCATGCCAAAAAAAAAAAAAAGAAGAAGAAGAAGAAAAGAAAAAGGAAGAAATAGAAAAAGCCAAAAACCATCTACAAAACAGATTTTCCTGCCTAAATATTTAGAATTTCCTTTCTTTATGGTAATCTTTCCCTCCCTCTCCCACTAGGTCATAAGACACACATAAACTGGGGAAAATATTTGCAATGCTTTCAATAGCTAACGTCCATAATCTATGAGGAACTCCAGCAAATCGGAAGGAAGAAAGCAGCAGCCCCTGGCTGTCATGGGAGCATGGACCGAGGGTGCACAGCTCCCCTAAGGTGGGGCACAATTGATGGGCAGCCCCAACCATGCCCAGCTTCACCATGGCATTTGCCCCAAGGCCACACTTCCCAGAGGCCGCTCACAGCCCATGACTGCGGGGCAGGGATGTTAGCGCAGCCCCCTTCCCGTGGGACGAGAAACTCCTCTGAGGGTGACTTTGGCTGGAGAACTCATTCCCTTGGCCTGGCTGAAACGTCCTTGGAACTGTCAGGCAGCCAGAGGTGCCTGCTCACCCCTCCCTCCTTCACGGAGTAGCATCCAGTTGGATGACTCTTCTCAACTTCCCCAGGCCCCCATTTCCCCCAGTAACTCCCTTAACGCTCTTGCATGTTTAATCTCATCTCAAACTCTGCTTCTCAGAGGACCCGAACTGACAAACCTCCCGTGTTTCAACCGTCAGCTTCAAATGACGAAAAGAAGTGATCGTTCTTACTGAGGGTGTGCTGAAGTTGGCTTGCTTATTTACCACCAAGGAGGTTAATATAAGCGGACAAAACCTTTCTAAAGGGCTGTTTAGCAAACGTCTCAACATCGTGAATGGCTAACCCCTTTAATCCAAAATTCTGTATTGAAGAATTTAGTTTAAAGGGTACATGTTAAAAGAGAAAACATACTCATTTCAATTCACGAGAAAAAACATTCAATAAAATTCTGAGGCTTTTATGATTCAAAAAACCCCACACAACCTCTTCCTTAAGAGGAAGAAGAGGTTTCTATGGAAAAAAAAAAAAAAAAAGCCTGAAGGCAAGAACAGAAACTGTGTCTGCTGTGTGCCAGGGCCCATCCCTGGGCATGGTCAGTACCTAAAAAAATACATGTACTGAAGGAAGGAGTGGTCCCCAATATGTGTTCAACCCCATCTTCATCTTCCTCTCCACGCACCCTCTGCCTCAGCAAATGGCCAGCGGTGCTGCAGTAGCCAGACGGTTGCACTTTACAACACCATTTCTAATTGTCGCCACAGCTCTGAAAGTTGGAGAGAATTCTTCACTTTACAGAAAAGCAGAGCGAGGCTCACAGAGGCTGAAAACTCACACTGGATGCACCGCCGAGAGGCGGCGCTTGGATTTGTACCCACCTGTCTGTCGGGAAGGCCTGTGCTCGCCCCTCCTCTCGCACATCCTCCCTGGAGCAGCGCTAGGACGTATGAAGACGATGGACTTCAGCCTGAATTTCCTAATACCTTGCTACTTGGTCCCCGAAATGGCAATGTCCAACACGCTTCTGACTGGATATAAATGTGCGTTATCCTTCTCTGCACCCAGTGCCCGCCGCGAACCCCGTGGACCAGTGTCACTCTGCCCTGTGCGAGAGACTGTCCAGCCACCCTTGCAATTCCAGCCGGGGTTAGTGCCCCCAGTTGGAGCTGGGGACCAGGATGTGGGGAACACTTCTTGAAAATGGAACCTGTGCATTTTCAACAGGCTCATCCAAGGATGTGGCCTCATGCCTCTGTCCCACAACCTCCCGGGAATGGTTTAATCTGGGGCTAGAGTCACAGCACCGACAGCTTCAGGATAGCCCCAGGAAGCAAGGTGCCATGTCCTCTGAGAACAGCCAGCCCAGAGCACAGCCTGTCCTCGCTGATGTTTATTTCAGCCATTAAACCTCAGCCACCTTGACAGTACTGATAATAATTTGGCGGGGGGCGGGTGGGGGGAGGTGGAAATCCAGTTTGCAGAGTTGTAGAATTCTGCAATTTCTGGCTTCATTAGTCATAGCTAATTCAAGTCCCTGTTTAAAATATCCACAGATTAATTAAAACCAATAAAACCAGCAAAAACACATTGTTACCCAAAAGGTCAAGTGCTTTGCCCGGGGTAACACACTTGCCCAGAAACACAACTTTGGGTGGGAAGCCAAGAGTTCTGTCTCCCCCTCTCATGCTCCTACCACTCTGCCCAGACCCCGGGGAAATCTCTTCCCCGGCTAGGGGTCCAGGAGGTGGTTGAGAGCATGTGGTGGTCTAATCCCAGCTCTGCTGCTTGCCAGGTGTGTGGTTCTGAGCAAGCTAAGAATCTCCCTGTGCCGTGTTTTTCTCATCTGCAAAATAAAGATAATAAAAAATGATACCGATCTAGTGGGGTTGTTGTAAGGGTTAACTACACTAACATACACAGGTAAAATTCTTAACACGCTGTCTGGTACGCGGTAAGCACTACATAAATATTGGCTGTTATAATGCTATATGAATTCATAACCTTAGGTAATAAATTGTTATGGTACCTTTTCAGGGATGAAGTTAAAATGATTTGTACCAGTTTATAGTAACTCTTCAATGAGCGAACAGAGGAATAAATGAATAAACAGATGAATGATTGGATGAGTCAAAACACTGCTGAACAATAGGAAATGGCTCTGATATGTTTCTATACCACATGTTCACCGAACAGAGAATTCCTTTACCTTAAGGTGTCTGCAGACACCAGGGAGTCCCAATAGGGTGGATATTGAGGGGTAGGGGGCTTGCCAGGTGATTCATCTCTGCGTTAAAATAATCTCAGCCACACAGGCGTCAGGCCCTTGCATGCTCCCACGCAGGCTGAGGCTTTGTTTCAGAGCCGAGGGAGTCCCAGCTATGACCAACTTTCATTTACGCTCACAAGGCAGCTGGTCAGCCGATGAAGAGTTGGAGTGCAAGAGTGAAAGCTGATGACACAGAGACAGAAATAGACGGGGAAGGTACAATTATCTCTCATTTTGGCATTTTCTGCCCTGCCAGGTGCACAGTTAAATGCATACCGTCTTAGGATGCCAGAGATGAGGTTTGCCTTGGAAAGGCGTCCATCCTGTCACCATTCAGCAAGCACGTAGTAAGTGCTAGGTGCTGGCCTGAAGGTGGCGTTGCGAAGGTGACCCCAGGGCAGGCTGTTTCCTGCTCTGGGTCATGGAGGAGTGAGGAAGAGAGACAATGACCCATTATTTCAGAGCGCTAAAAGGGAGCTATGAACTGGATTCTCATGGACACAAGAGGGGGACACGGCTCTCTTAGACCTGCCTTGCCTGGTCGGGGAGGCTGCAAGGGGGAGGGGACACCTGAGCTGAGGCTCAGCGGATGAAGGGCAGCTTGCGGATCAGAAAGGCTGACGGGCCCCTGACACAGGCAATAGCGTGTGCAATGGGCTGTCCAGGGAACCTCCAACCTTTGTCACAGCTGTGGCAGCAGCAAATGCATGTCAGGGAGGGGTGGGAGATGCGAAGGCTGTGAAGGAACCCAAACCCGATCCTGCCACCGCTGCAGGGCTGTGAGTAGGGGAGGTCACAATAGGATCAGCTCATCGCCTCATGTTCACAGAGGAAGACAGTGAGGTCCCTGGCGATGAGACCACTCTCCCATCCCAGAGCCACCAAGCAGGTCCATGCTGGTGCCAGAATCCAGTTCTGCAAACCCCCCATTCAGATCCTCTCCGTCCCACTCTAGCGTCCCCTCTAAACCTAGGCCATTAGAAAAAATCACAAGAAAGAAAACTCTATTCAGAGAGAGGCCACATAAGGATGAGGCTAAAGCTATTTGGAACTAAACTCCTATTCCCTTACCAGCTCAGAAACCCAGCTCACTCATTAGTAAAGTGGAGAAGGTTTTATCTTGTCACACGCTGAGACAGAGGCCATGCAGATACATGGCATCGTGCTTGCAAAGCGGGAGGGGATCCACGAATGGCCCCCACAGCAGCGATAGGATGAGATCTTGTTGGTCCCACTGGTACGTGGGAATTCCATCTCAGCTCCTAAAATAAAGCTTAGACCAGGGGTGTTTTCTTGGAGACTCTCAAGGGGAAACGCTCAGGTCTCTGTGTCAGTGGTTTCCTTTGATCTTCCATCCTCCCCGGCCACCTGGGATGGCTTCCCTAATGCAAACCTGCTGGCGTGGCATTGGTATTCTAAGCAGCTCCGGTTCTCTGAAATGATTCCCCACAGTTATTTGGGGCACTTATTTGCATGTAGTGTTTATTGCATTTTGAAGTGGTTCTTTTGTTTTCAGCATAGCAGACATAGTGGAGGAGGAACACGGGGAGGAGTGTAATGTATCTTAATTTGGGGGTAGTGAACAGTCTTACACCAGCCCTGAGATACGTGTTTGAGGCTGTGAACACACAGGGTGAAGGAAGTGGGGAAGGGCCCTGCAGAGTCTGCATTGCAATAGCACGCTGCTGCGTCTTGCAAACCAAGGGCCTTAGATGGCATCTGATTATCAAATCAACTGGTCAGGGAGGAAAAAGGTACTTAATTAAACTGCATCATTAAAGCACAGTAGGCTATGCCTTATCTTATAATAACGAAGTGCTGGAGAGTCAGCTTCACTCTGCTGTGGTCCCCAACCCCAGTATCTGTCTGTGGCCTCTTAGGAACCAGCCCACACAGCAGGAGGTGAGCAGTGGGCAAGCCAGCGAAGGCTCATCTGTATTTACAGCCACTCCCCATCACTCGCATCACTGCATAAGCTCCACCTCTTGTCACATCAGTGGTGGCATTAGATTCTCATAGGAGTATGAACCCTACTGTAAACTGCACATGCGAGGGATCTAGGTTGCAGCTCCTTATGAGAATCTAATGCCTGATGATCTGAGGTGTAGCTGAGGCGGTGATGCTGGCACTGGGGAGCAGCTGCAAATACAGATTGTCATTAGCAGAGAGGTTTGACTGCATACAGACCATAATAAATCAATTGCTTGCAGACATTTATTGTGCACTTCATTGTTATTAATAGAAATAAAGTGCACAATAAATGTCATGCACTTGAATCATCCCAAAACCATCCCCTCCCCCCTGAGTCCATGGAAAAATTGTCTTCCACGAAACTGGTTCTTGGTGCCAAAAAAGCTGGGGACTGCTGCTCTACAGAAACAGTGCAATGCAAAGCCTTTTTCTGCATCCTCTTCCTCTTTGCCACTTAGCAGCAGGTCACCTGGTTGTCCATTTTACCTCCCTGACATTCTCTCCTTTCCTGATTTCCAAAAGTCTCTACTCCCATGGGCCCCTGCTGCTCACTGACCACTTTCTCCTGCCCTAAAAGTCTGTCCCTGCGAGGCTCAGTCCTGGGACTCCTTCTCTTTTCTGTCTACTTTTCCCTTCTTAGGAACCTGTCATTCCTTGCCGTGTTGTTTCTGGAAGAATGAATCCAAAGCTCTGTCTAGTTTGATCTCTTTCCCAAGATCACTATTTTTATTTTCAACTTTCATTTGAAATTCTTTGCCCATATATCGAGCGTCTACCTGAGACAAAAGCACTCCCTAACGAACTTACTACCTTTCCTCCCCAAACTCTTTCTCCTCCTCTGCAAAAAGCCTTGAGCCTTGAGCTTGAAATGGGAGGATCTGTGCTCAAGAAATGGTTCTTGTACAAATAGACCATATGACTTTGACGCATTCACATCACTTCTCAGAGCCTCGGTTTCCTTAGACGAGGCTAATAATACCTACTTCAAAATGCAACTATGAAGATTAAATGAGAACATGCGTGGAGGAAGTGTCTTGGAAATATCCCAGTGCTATTTAATCTTTGGCCATTTTTATTATTTCTCTTACTAGCTCCAGGTCCAGACTAGGATGAGGTGAATGAGCCACTAACCTCAGGTGCAAAATATAAAGGGATTCCAGAACACTCAGTGATCAAAATAAACATGATTTAATACAGTATTTTAAAAATATCAAAATAATGCAAAGAACCTTGATGACCAAAATATCAATTTAATTTAAATTTAAAGATGAAATCTGACCCTGCCTTGCAAGACCTTGTCTCATCCTGATTTCAGTCCCGCATCAACATCAGCGTCACCGTGGTTTCCTCCACGCCCTCACCCCTCCCCTGCACAGTTACGATGTCCTTCAGTTCTACTCTGGTCATTTCTCTATCCTGTGTCAGCTGCTCCCTCCTCGGCTCCCTCTGCGGGGACGATTGCAGTGGTTCCCAGCTGTTCCTTCACTTGCAGTTTTCCCTCTACCTTCATGCTTTCATAATGTTACTGCCAATCCCACCATAAAAATCCTTCACCAGCTCTCTATCATCCGCCACAATGTGCCTGGCTAGGGATGCGTTTGGTAAATGCGGCACTCAATTATAATGGGAGTTCTGCTGGACAGGGACTTGGCTGTCTTGGTTGCCATGGATTCTTCATTTCCTGCAGCATCGCTGGAAAAGAACAGGTGCTCAACTACTATTTGTAACACAAGTGAGTAAGAAACCAAGTCTCTAGCACAGTACTCTAGTTGATAAAGTTTTTCCCCAGGGGGCATGAGCTAACAATTCTGAAACCACTATGCAGATATACTGGAATTAAACAATTAAGTAAATAGGTGGCAGATGGTGAGAGGCAGGTTTCTCACTGTTGGAAAGGGAGGTTACAGACAAGCTAGAGGAGAGAGCTAGAATGATTCATGTGATAACAGATTAGAGTTGAAGACATCGGCATGAACTCATCTTAATATAGACACACATGACTGCCTATAGAAATATTTCTAGATATGAGTATATACATAGATTTGTATACATATATATTTTTTCTTGCTCTGTCAGCTGAGCGAATCTAGAAACAACAGATATTCCAGTTACAATGAGCACACCCAGCACCCAGATCTTGGTTTCTAATACCATCTCCAACAGAAGTAACCAAGATTCTTGATGAAATGGCTGATTCTAGGACTAGGGAAGGATGTATATCAGATGAGCCTCAAGAATCTTAGAGTGACAGAAAGCAAGGAAGTACTCCAGTAAACAAAATGCACACACACGCACACACGTGCACACATGCAATGTTGGGGGCATGTCCAGAAGACACAGTGGCCAGCGAACGAACTCCCAGTGGCCAAAGCCGGAGCAATCTGAGCAACAAAATAAGTAATGTAGCATTGGATTATAACCCAAAGTATAAAATAAATATCCATGGGTCCATATTGATATAAATACATGACTGAACACATAAATACATGGAGAAGAACAGACAAATTCTCTGTGCAGAAAAATTCCAGATGAGTATCTTTACATACTCCTTCCTCAAGGAGGTGGAGCATAACTTCCCACTTCTAAGCACGGGCTGTGTGTGGTGGCTTCCTTCCAAAGAGGACAGTACAGAAAGAGGGAAAAAGGAGTCACTTTACAGTGGAGAAACTGAAGAACACTTCCTGAGCAGGCGATCAAGGTGAACACCGACAGTGTAAGTCTAGTCAAGAAGAGGGCTCAGAAGAGCCTAACTAAAGCTTGGGCAAGGAGACAGTCTCTGTCATCGCCTGGCTTGGCCCACCACACAGTGGGCTGTCCTTGGCAGAGCTCTCTTGGTGACAATGAAAGGCAGTCACCGGGCCCCGTGAATGGCAGGGTCATGGAACGCACTTAGTACCTTCCTCATTTACAGGACAGAGCTGCAGGAAGCACAGCAGAGCCTCTGGCTTCTCCCCGCCCTTTCTCTCTGGGGCCTCCCAGCCTTCTAGATGGCTTCCCTCACAGCCTGTGTATCCTCCCCTCTCCGTAGGCCTCACTCTGTCTCTCGTGATTCCAGCTCCCCACACGTCCAGCTTAGTGAAACACCCACTCCAGCTCCAGCCCTGCACATCTGAGCTCTGTGACTCCGTTCCTCTTCCTGAGAGTCTAACTGACTCAGCCCAGCCTGCACAAGAGCCAGACTTGAGGCATGTGGCCATGCTGGGTCCAGTCGGCTGTGATAAGGTTGGTGGCACATGATGCTTTTTGCAGAGGAAGTGTGCGGAGCGGTGTAGTCCAAAGGGGAAGTTGGGTGTGGGATGCAAACTGGTTGAGCTGTCTGCTACACAGTCCCTTGACGGATGTTCCCTTAAGGAACGTTACTGTGAAAGCTGGGAAAAGGGACTGCATTGTTCTTGGGGTTGACATTTGCTTCCCTGAATCAGGAGTCCACACTGGATTTCCTATTCTGTCTTCTGCTTTTTTGTGTCTGAAATGTCAAGAGACTGAGAGTGTGGCTAAGGGCACTCTTGGGCAATCTCCGATATTACGCTATGTGCTAGGAAAGGGAAGACCTACCATCCTTGCTCTGCCACTTCCCAGCTCTGCGGACCCTGGCCTGGCCATGTACCCACTCTGATGAAATTGCGTGACAACGTATTGAATTAATTGACAAGGTCTGTTCTAGCCATCACCATGGATCCTGCCCTCTGTTGGTCAACAGTCAATAAGCATTTATTCCATGTGTGACAAGGAAGGCTCCCTTCCTCCAACAGCGCACAGGCGGGCACAGAGAAGCACAGGCAGGGAGTGGCATGCACTGATGTCTTAGGCTGTCCCCAGCACTCACACTGACTGTTTTTCAGCTGATCCCCCTAATTGGATCAACGTCACTCTGCAAGAGACAACTGAAGAACAAGAGTGCAATTGTGAGAGAACATAAGAGACAAGGCCGTTTTCAAGGAGGGGAAATGGAAAAGCCAGGAATATGATTGCCACAGGAGAGGAGCAGGGGCCCATTAGAGAGGACGGGAGGCACAAATCTTTCCTACGTTGTCTGTCCTCCCAGAGCTCTCTCTAGTGGGGAGAGAGCTAAAGAGAAGTATAGGGAGAAGGTTGACAGAGCCCATCTCTGAGCTGGCCTGTGCTCGCTTGGTGAGGAGTCAGACACACCAAGTCCAAGGCTTGGCTCTGGAACCCAGGGCAGGTCGTTTGAACTGTTTTAAGTCTCAGTTTCATCAGCCGAAAAATGGGAGATGAATAACTTTCACAAGGTCACTGCGGAAAATGTATGATGCTGTATGTAAAGGTAACACCCACCATCCCTGGTACACAGTAGCTGCTCAATAGATGCGAGCCCCCAGCTGGGAGGGCCAGCCGTCTCAGAGCTGATGGAACACGGCGCCCGTCCATTTAATCTTTCAGAGAAAGACACTGAGGCTCAGAGGGGATGGCACTCATCTGAACATTGGACAGGGGCTTGCTGTGGACTGCACAGTTGGGTTCCCCTAACCACCAGTCCTGTGGGACAGGCTCATGGGACCCTGTGCGTGTGGGCGAATGCCAGCACCCCAAATGGCTCAACTTAACAGAATCAATGACCTAACCCCCATCCTAAAATAGCAGACATGGCAGAAACTCTGAGCGATTGTTTGAAGTCTAAGGGTTCGTGGGATGGAGCATGAACCTCTGGGAGCCCACAGTGAGCAGGGATGCCTGTGGGGATCGCAAGGGCCTGGCAGTACCCCCAGAAGATCCTCCTGGCAATGGGGAGGACCAGGTTGTGAGGTCACCCCCTCCCTCTCCTGTGGGGCTACCACCAGACGAGGAAGCCCCCCTGAGAGTAGGAATGCAGGTTGGGGAGTCCACTTGGATGCAGCACCCCATGCCCTGCCTTGGGTCACCAAAGCTTTGGGAAGAAATAGTTCTAGACTCCCAGCTCTTGGTGGCCCTGGGAATAGAACTGGACTCTGTCCTTGGGGCTGGAAGGTACCATATTGCACAGTTATTTTGGTCCTGCAGACAGAGGTAAGAACAGCTCTTACCCAGTGTTCTTGGGGTAGCCCCGAATAATCCTAATGCAGTGACGTCACACCAAGATGTTATGTGCTCAGCGTTGAAATGTTGAAGACAGTCCTTACTGTGGACAGGGAATCCCTGTAGACACAGTTAAGGTGTGAGCAGTGTTGGGCTGGGAGATGTACCACCCCACACCCCCTTCAGGGAAGGACCTGCCAGGGATGCCTCAGCTGCAGGGCCACCTGGCCCCCAGGACACGAGGGCCCACAGCTCCCCTTCTCGCTCTGCCCACTCTTGCTTCCTGTCCTCCCCCCAGGGGAGCTGACCCCTGGGACACCTTCTAATACACACCCTGTACACTGAACTCCGAGACAGCTTCCCAGGGAACCCAGTTGCTGCCATGAACTAAGGCTTCCCCTAGCAAGATGTCGTGGGAAGATTAGAGAATGGGGGATGGGGTGGGGGTTGGGGACCAAGGGCAAAGGGCAGGATGCTACAATTTGGAGCTAAAAGAGGAAAATGTCCACGAGGTACCCCCCTCCTTCCCTCCAAGTAGAGTCAAGGCCAAGCAACAGCAGGATGAGATACTGGTATTTACGTGTTTCTTTTTCAGTAATTCCCCAATGTTGCCACGGAGCCTCAGAAAATCTCTTAACCCAACTGCCTTAAGCTGACTCTGCTCGTGGCGTTTCTGGTCCGTATCTGGACAGAAACCGAAGGTGCAGCTCCCCAGAGAAGTCGTTAGAAGCTGGGCAGAGGTGGCAGGAGATCAGAGCAGCAGCTGGAGTGAGAAGTGACACCCGCAGTCAGGACAGCTGGCTCCCTGGTCCCTGGCTGGGGACCGGCTTCCCGCGGTCTTATCGTGGAGGGCCTCAGTGGAAGGAAGGCTGAGTTAAGGGGAGGAGCAACTTCCCTCAAGACTGGGATTTGGGACATTTGAGTGACCTGGGACATGGATACTTTTGCTGACTGGCCCACAGGGAGGATGGCTGAGGGAGGTGGGAAGAAACCAACAGCTCCCTGGAGGGCATGTGGAGGAGGAGGGGCTTGCTGTGCCCTGCAGCGGGAGAGAGGCCAAGAGAGGCCATCCCCAAGTCTGCTCAGGGCACAGGGCAGGGACGGGAGGGCCTGGGGATGGTGAGACGGGAGCTGGCTGTGCTGGGAGGTTCTGTCCCTGGGGGGAGGCCTCTGCCCTGCAGTTAAGGGCGGGGATGAGCCACGGTTCCTCTAGTCAGGGGACCCAGGAGCAGGACAAGGATCCAGGCTTCCTGGCCCCACACCCTTCCCGCAACCCCAGGGGCCTGGGCAGCCTCTCTGTCACTCTCAGGACAAAGGATCTTGCTGAATGCTGAGTGTCTTTGATGAAATAAAATCCAGGATTTTTCAAACATGTGCTCAAAGCCTCATCACCCAGCAGAGCAGAGGTGACTGTCCCATTTCCAGATGGGAGCACTGAGATGCACAGACGAAAGCGAGGTGCCCAAGACCACACACACAGCAAGTAGCAGAGCCGCCTGAGCACCCCCACCTGTCCACCCGAAGTCCCTGCTTGCTTTGTTCCCGCCCCAGTCTCCCGTTAAGGCTGTGAGCAAGGTCTGAGCCCTGAGCCGAGTGCGGCTGATGCCCGTGAGTGATGGGTTTGCCAGCCCGGCCTTAATAGACATTTTCTTATTCCGTGACGGCTTCCTCTCCAGGGAGCAGTGGGGCCATGAGGGCGCTCAGTGCAGCATTTACAAGATGAAGGGGCCCAGCCCGGAGCCTGCAGAGGACGGGGAGGGAAACAAAAAGGCCAGAAACAAAAAGAGCAGGTCAGAGCTGGGGCAACAGTCAGCGGGGAGAGCTTCGGAGGCACCTGTCCTCTCCCAGCCAGGGACAGAGTCCTCGACTCTGACTTCACCTCAGGAGACAGGCAGGGCGGGAGGAACTGCTGAGCACCTGTTTGCAGGGGACATGGGGCAAAGGGCCACCACATACAGTGTCTCTTCAGTTTTTATCATCACGACCACACAGTGAGGCCCACAGAATGGTCATTTTGGAGATGAGAAATATGAGGCTCAGAAAGGTTAATAATCGTCCAAGGCCACACAGTCTGCCTGGAATAAGAACACCTGCTCTCTTGTTCCAGGGGCTGAAAGTCAGCTTTGGTGGCCCTGCTCTCTTCAGCAGGGGGTGGGCGGTGGGGGAGGTAGGGGGGAGATTTGCATTTTGACCAGGGGCTGAGCCACCTTCAGTTTACCAAGAAGCCCTGTGCCTTACAAAGGTGGCAGAGCTGATATGTGCCTCGTATTGTTCAGTGTCCTGCGTGAGAATCCTTACCTTGGAGGGGAAAGGGCTGAACAAGGGGATTTGGGGAACCAGCACCACCTGGACCTCCAGTGCCAGGACTGTTGTGGCCCTCATCCCACCCAGTGAAACTCAGGCCTGCCGAGTCCCCAGCTGATGTGGCACCAGAGCCTGTTCTAACCACTGCCGCATGGTCTCAGCTGGCATGGTCCTCCGCACAGAGGAGCCTTGCCAGGTGTGTTTGATGAATGACTAAACAATGTTCAGATGACGCCTTATTAATCCACCAGCTCCTGGGGCAGGGAGCAGAGTCCTTTGCATGTGCGCCTCCACAGCTGGCCTCACACACAAGGTGCTCAGTAATGACACCGGATGATTCATGTGGCTTCCTGGGCTGATGGATGATGGCTTCCTGGGATCTCTGCCGAAGCATGTGGCTCTGGATTTCCTGCCACATCCCTTCACCAGTGACAAGGTGGTCTGGTCTGGTCATTTGTCTCCCTGAAGCTGGGGTTGGAAACACAAAGACCAGATGGCCACAAGGTCCAGCTGTTCCTGATCACAGAGCTGGGACTCCTAGGTCAAGTCCCTGGAACTGGATGAACAAAGGCTCAAGTGGGACAGGAAGGAAGGACCAGCCACAGCTTCCCGAGCGCAGGCAGGGGCCACGGGGTGGGGAGAGAGGGCAGAGCCTGTTTCACTTTGCTTCTGCACTGTCTGCTGGTAACATGGGCCCATCCAATTAGTCATTCTGCCTGAAGGAGCCGAGCTAGGGCTGGACACTCCCCTCAACTCCTCTAGGAAAGCTTAGGCATTGGTGGAATTGTCTGCCTTTAATGGACCAGGAAGGGCATGTGAGTTTCCTGTGGCTGCGGTAGCAAATCTCCATAAGCTGGACGGCTTAAAACAGCAGACATTTATTCTCTCTCATTCCAGAAGCCACGAGTCCAAAACCAAGGTGTTGGCAGGGCTGTGCTCCCTCCAGAGGCTCTAGGGAGAATCCGTTCCTTGCTTCTTCCAATTTCTGGTGGCTGCTGCATTCCCTGGCTTAAGGCTGCATCACTCAAATCTCTGCCTCCCTCTTCACATAGCCCTCCCGGGCATTTGTGCGTGAGTGTGTGCGTGTGCATGTATGCACATGCGCATGCTTTTAAGAGGCTCAGAGTCCAGTGTGAAAGTCCTATCGGTACGTGCTCAGAGACCATCTTTGGAGTTATTCAATGAAGCCAATCACCACAGAGCTGTGTGAAGCGCGTTCTGTAGTCAGAATGCGTGAGGCTGGTGGTGGGTACGTGGTAGTAAGGGGTGAAGTCTGTCTGGAGGATCAGGGCAGGCTCTCCCTTAAAGGGGGCCTTTGAGCTGAGCCTTGGAGGAAGAGGAGTCCAGGAGGAGGGCACTGACCGATGGAAGATCAGAAGTCCTTAACGGCCAGAGGACAGGCTGGCTGGGTGAGAGGACACATTCAGAGAGGGTGGGGAGAGGCAAGGGTGGTCAGAGAGCATTTGAAGGCCCTCCCTCCCCTGCTAGAGTGTAAAGCTCCCCTGCCTTGCAGCCTTGGCACAAGCGTGCCTTCTGGTGCATTAACCCTGATGCATCCTTCCACTCTCAAACATGACTTCCTCGGAAAGACCTTTCCCTGACTACTCAGACTCCAGCTCACCCACTGGGATCCATGCTCATGGCATGCCACATTTGTCTTTCTCAGTATTTATCCCACTTGCAACACACACAGGAGAGGCAGCCTAGCTTAGTGCAAAGGAGCAGGACTCTGGAGCAAGGCTGCTGGTGCACACGTGGCCCCACCACTTACCAGCTGGGTGATGTGCTGGGCTGCATCATTGCTCCAGTTCCTCATGCCTCCCTGATCACCCTGACCATGCCAGTTTGCAGTGCTCTTCTTCTCCGGACAGGGCTTCCTGTCTGCCTCTGCGTTTGACCAGCTGATTTGCTTTAACCAATGGAATTAGGTGGAAAGTGCCAGGGTACTAGCTCGGAACTTGCTGCCTCCTCTCCTGCACTTCTAATATGTCCATGAGATGCCTGCACTGGCCTGCTGGTCCCAGAAGAGGAGGAAAGGCACGCGGAGAAGAGTTGGCTCCCACCAGCCATAGGCACATGGATGAGAACCACAGAACCACCTTGCTGAGCCCAGCCTGGATCAGAGCCAACACCCAGCCAACCACTTGTGAGAACCAACACATGGTTGTTTTATTAATAAGCCACTGACTTTTGGGGATGGTTTATTTTGTGGCTATACCTAACTGATACAGGTGACATTGGGCAAGTTACTTAATCTATCTGTGCCTCATTTTCTCATTTGTAAAATGAGGAATGAATAGTACCTACCTTATGTAGTTTTTATGAGAATCAGATGAGTTAACATTTGTAAAGCACCTTAGAAAGGTGCTTGGCCCACAGCAAACACTATGTAAATATTAGTTTAATTAAAATATACATCTTTGTGTTTATATGAATAAAGCTTTTTTCTTCCACATGACTTCATGAGGTTAGGGTCAACACCTGTTTGCCCATAATGTCCCCAGTGACTAGTGCAATGCTTAGCCCACCGGAGGCATTGGGTAAACACCTGTTGAACTGATAATGGATTTTCCTATCCCTAGCATATGTATAAATTTTAAGGCCAAATATTAAATATGATACTTGCTTTTTTTCAATCTACCATTTAATAAGCACTTACTAAAAGCCAGACACCGGGTGGAACAACTTATATACGTCTGAAGTAGGTAGAATTGTTTTCCTCATCGTAGAGACAAGGAAACGGAGGCTCAAGGAGGTTAAGTCACTTGCCTGCAGTCACGCAACTAGGAAGTAGCAGAACTGAGACTTGACTCTGAGTCAAGTCAAATTCCTGTGTTCTCTCCTCCACCCCAGCATGCCTCCCTGCTTATAGATGGTACATGAAAACTGAGATTATGTAGACAATGGGAAAGGGCTGTAGGTAACAAGGAAGAGGTCAAGTCCCCGAAACTGCAGGCTCGGCCTGCAATGGGAAGCCAACCTCAGAAGCAAATCTTTAATTAGGCGAATTCAGCTCCCTCTCATGGGGGCATCTGGCTGACGAAGCTCTCACTGCAGGAGGAAGTCCAGCATCAGCATGTTCTCCAGGGGTGCAGGCTGGCCTCTCCTCCATCGCCAGCTCACACTTTTTGAAGATGGTTTATTGGAGTTTGCTCCCCGAGGGCCACTTCCTGAGCAGAACAGGAAGGCTATAGTGAGATGCTTATGTGAAGGTTTTCTTCCTTGGACAGGCGCTGGAAGGGCTGGGAAGGCCATCTGAGTAAGCAGATGTGGGCGGCCTGTGACTCCTGGGGCCCACATACTCAGAGCTACTGGGAGAGGCCATCACGTACCTCCTCCTTGTGGACCCACTGTGGTGTGGACACAAGAAAGGGCATTTTTTGTGGCTTCCCTGCATCCTGCAGCAGCCATCTCCCACCCACTGTGGGCTTCACACTCCCCCTGGGGCTCTTGAAAGAAGGGGTGCGGGAGGACATGGATCACAGCACCAGGAGTGGTGGGTCTAGGAGTCTGGTGTCAGATGTGCAGCTGTGCAGATCATGGATAGTCACTCAGTGTCTCTGAGCCTCAATTTCCACATGTGAAAATTAAGAACACTAACTGCTCTGGGAGCCATAGTTCATTATCCTAAAGAATAAAAATATATATTAATTTATTCAACATCTTCTGTATCCCAGGTCCAGGGCAATATGTTTTATACATATGATCTTATGCAATTATTATGAAAACTCCATGAGAGATCATAGGATCGATTGACTGTTTTAAAAGTGAGGAAACTGAATCTCAGGGAGACTGAATAAAAGTTGCTTACAGTTACAGCTGGTGAAACTTTTGGACATGAACTCAGCATCCATTTCCACCTTCCTTCTTCCTAATGGAATCACAGTTTTTTCTAGGTAACCCTCTGTCCCCACAGGGGAAGGTAGCCATGTCCTTGGATCCAGAGCTCAGTCCCATCACCTCCAACAAGAAACACATGGCATTCAGGGACAATGCCATTGGTCCATGGGTGGACATGTGGCTTGGGTGAGGTTCTGCTGAACTGAGCACATGACCCCAGTTTCTGCCGACAGCCAGCTAGTGAGCATGAGGGAAACCACCCTTAGGATAGAGCCAGTGTTGCCCAGAGAGAAGGAAGAGGCAGAGTCTCTGATGACATTATTCAGCCATTGAATCAACCTCTCCTGAAGCCTGCTCTTTCTCTAGACTTCCTGGGTGATTAGATAACCAATTTCCTTATTTTTTAATCCAGTTTGAGGCCATTCAAATCATCCTGAAGGATACAGTTAATAAATGGCATATGAGGTAAACCACAGTTAGTCCAACTCTGGACGCATGCTCTGTCCAATCAGTACCTAAGTGATAAAGGTTTCTTATCTGTTGCAATAAATAATTTAATAAGCATTTATTGAATGACTACCAAGTATATAAATATTTTACTCACAGGATTTCATTCTATTCTCATCAGAGTCTGAGAAGGAAGATTGAATTAATATAATTTTTCCCCCAAAGGAGAAAAGACTCAGAGGTTAAGTGACAGAGGTAAATGTCACACAGCTCTTAAGTGGCAGAGAGTGGCTTCAACCTGGGTCTCTCTGAGTCCAGAGCCAACATTGTTTCCAATCTTGCAACCTGTCACCTACACGCTTCATCCCTGCCCAGTGAGATCGTCAGGAAGCCATATCGCCAGACAAAATAATGGCTAGAGAAAAGCTATAGAAAGAGATACATTAAAAACACTATAGATAAATCAAATTTCTGCTGATGACAAATTTTCTTGGTTTTCCTTCACCTGAAAATATCTTCATTACCCATTTATTCCCGAGGATATTTTCACTGGATGTAGAATTCTGGGTTGGCAGTTCTTTGCTCTCAGCACTTAAAAATATTGTGCCACTTCCTTCTAGCCTCTACGGTTCCTAATGAGAAATCCACTGTCATTCTCATTGTTTTTCTCTTGTAGGTGAGACATTATTTTTCTCTGACTATTTTTAAGATTTTTTTCTGCATTTCTAGATTTCAGAAGTTTAATTATGATGTGTCTTGGCACTAATTTCTTTGGATTTATCCTGCTTGAGATTTGCTCAGCATTTTGAATTTGTAGATTTGTATGTCTTGCCAAATTTGGAAGTTTTTAGCTATTATTTCTTTGACATTTTTTTCTGCCCAGTTCTCTTACTTCTCTCCTGTTGGTATCCAAATAATGCAAATGTTAGACCTTTCATTGTAGTTCCACTGGTCCTTGAGGTTTCATTCATGTTTTTACAGTCTATTTTTTTATTAATATGTTATTTAGATTGGGTAATTCCTATTGTTCTGTCTTTGAGTTCATTGGTTCTTTTCTTTATCCCCTCTATTCTGCTGTTCGGCCTTTTATTTGGTTATTGTATTTTTCAATTCTAAATTTGCCATTTGATTCTTTATATTTTTCAATTTTTGTCTTGTCTTTCTATTTCTTTGCTGAGACTTTCTGTTTTTCATTTGTTTCAAGCCTGTTTATCATTACTTGTTAAAGCATTGTTATCATGATGCTTTAAAACCTTTGTCAGATAATCCTAATATTGCTGTCAGCTCAGCATTGGGATCTGCTGATTGCCTCTTCTCATTCAGTTTGTGATCTTTCTGGCTCATGGTATTACCAATAACTTTCTATTAAGATATGGACATTTTTGTTTTATGCAATGGAACTACAAATCTATGTAAACTTAGTGTTTTAGCTGCTTTTTTTTGTTATCACATTTCTCTAACAGGGGAAGGGGGAACTGTCTTGCTACTGTCAAGTAGAGGTAGAAGTCCTGATTCCACATTTGGCTTTTGTTTACACTTGGGAAAGGGGATCTTCATTATTCTGGGTGGCAATGGAAGTCCAGATTCCCCACATGGTCTCTCCCCACACTTTTAGGAAGGAAGCCTCATTATCAGCTGGCAGGGATGGAATTCCTGACTTTCTACTTGGCCATCTCTGACATCAGTGGGAGTATTGGGGTACCTTGTTACAACATCGAAAGGATGAAAATCTAGGATCCCCACTCCTTCTTTATTGGCATGAGTCAGCGTGGGGGTTTCAGGGTTTTTTTGTGGGGGTATTTGGTTAAAGTAGGGTAGTTACTGTCAAATAGTGTTCTGTCTCATTAGGCTGCCTCTTCTTGATCCTTTGGCTAAAGGGAGCAGGTTTTGTTTGAGCTTTTGATTTTGGGGAGTGTTGGTGTCTTGGGGAGTACTGGCTTCTTCAGGTCCAATTCTGGGATATATGAAGCAAAAATAAAACCCAAGGACCCCATCACCGTGTTGTTCCCTGGGTCTCAAGGTCTCTCACCTGTTTGCTTTCTCTCCGCCTTGCAGAGTCTTCTTATATTTGTTTTATATATCATGCATAAAGTTTTCAGTTGTACTTAACAGGAGGAATAGAGAAAAACACATCTGCTCCATTTTCTCAGAAGTTTGAGTCCCCTCAAAGGTGTGTGTGTGTGTGTGTGTGTGTGTGTGTGTGTGTATGCGTGTGAGAGAGAGAGAGAGTGAGAGAGAACATATGCATTCTGTTGGTCAAACACAAAACACTGATAACATGGTAGCTATGGGGACTGGGGTCAAGAAGGAAGGAAAATAAATTATGCTTCTCTCCACATTATTTTGGATTTATTATTGGATTTCAAATTTATGCCGTGTGTGTGTCATACATTCAAAAGAATAAATAATTAGTTTCAAAAATGCAGCATGATGAACACTTTCACAGTCCCTGAGAACATCTCTGTGACTGTCTGCCTAACCTTGGATTCTGGGCTGAATTGTGTCCCTCCCAAAATTCACATGTTGAAGTCCTGACTCTCAGCACCTCAGAATATGACTACACTTGTAGACAGAGCCTTTAAGGAAGTAACTAAGTTAAAAAGAGTCACGAGGGTGGGCCCTGACCCAGTATAACTGGTGTCTGCAGGAGAGGAGGAGATTAGGACACAGCCAGGCACAGAAGGGAGACCACGTGAGGGCACGAGGAGAAGGCGGCCATGTGCAAGCCAGGGAGAGAGGCCTCAGAAGAAACCAACATCTGCCGCCATCTTGATCCTGGAGACTTCCAGCCTCCAGGATTGTGAGAAAATAGATTTCTGTTATTTAAGCCACCCAGTCTATGACACTTTGTTATGAAATCCCTAGTAAACTAACACACCTTGTTTGGAGATAACTTTTGAAGGTTGAATTTGAGACCCCTGGTGAGTCAGAGGTCTGGGACAGATGACCCTCTGGCCACTCCAGCTCAAGTCCTGCCAGTGTGCCTGTTGTGGGGTCTGTGAGACCCAGGCTGCCTCTCTGGATGATCCCCAGGGCAGCACTCCCTAAGGAAGCCCGCTTTGCTCCAGACTTTGCAACATGCCACGTGAGTTTGGGGAACCTTCCCAAGACAGCATCATCAGCATTCACACTGATGCTGAGCCTCACGTGGCTCCTGTGTGTGTTCTCAATCCATTATACACCCAGAAGGGAGAGGAGTGATTAAGTAGGTTCTCCCAGACTTCCAACAAGAGCAGCAGCCCTGCAAATTTTGGTGCAAAGGCCTCGAAGAACATCATCCCAAATTTATGTGAGGTTTCTTGTAAAAAGACCTGTGGGACCCATCCCACTCTGATCCTCAAGTCAGAAGCATTTATCACCCACTTACCAGCCTGTGCTTCCTTTTCAAACATAAGAGCCTGGCCTGCTCTTTGTCTGGGCTCTCTTTACCATTGTAGAAGGCAGGCTACTTGGTGGTCCGTTGTGGAAATAGACTTTTAGGCATTTTCCTCTCTTCCCTTTTGTGTTTTTTGTTTGGTTTTATTTTGTTTTTAATCTGTCTCTTTTCTTCTTCTTCTTTTTTTTTTTTTTTTGGTTTTGCTGTTTTCAGTATTACTTTGCCCATGTTTTTGTTGCAAGCTCCCTTAACTCTGGAGTTGTGCATTTTTGAGCCGATGTGCACATACAATCAGGTGGAGAGACACACTCTATATTCTCTTGTAACTGTAACATTTAGTACCAATTATAATAATGATGAATGTTCATTGAACATGTATTATGGGCTGATGACTCAGCGGGACACATTTCATGTATCATTTCACTTGATCTTATGAAAACCCTTTGAGGGAAGATATTATTGTCTTCAGTTCACAAACAGAAACAGAGGCTCTGAGAGGTTATAACATGTGGCCACAGCTCACCTCACTTATAAGTAGCTGAGTGTGGATTTAAAACTAACTGCTGGCGAGGATGTGGAGAGGGAGGAACACTCTTACACTGCTGGTGGGACTGCAAATTAGTGCAACCTCTGTGGAAAAGATTTGGAGATACCTCAAAGAGCTAAAAATAGAAATACCATTTGATCCAGCAATAGCACTACTAGGCATCTACCCAAAGGAACAAAAGACATTTTATGATAAAGACATCTGCACCCAAATGTTTATGGCAGCAAAATTCTCTATTGCAAAGATGTGGAAACAACCCCAGTGCCTGTCAATCCATGAGTGGATTAATAAAATATGGCATATGTATACAATAGAATACTACTCAATTATAAAAAACAATGGTGATCTAGCACCTCTTATATTATCCTGGATAGAGCTTGAGCCCATCCTCCAAAGCAAGGTATCACAAGAATGGAAGAATAAGCACCACATGTACTCACCATCAAACTGGTACTAACTGATCAACGCTAAGGTGCTCACATGGTAGTAATATTCATTGGGTGTTGGGGTGGGGGTGGGTAAACTCACAACTAATGGTCGAGGTGAGCATTGTATGGGGGAAGGGCATGCCTCTAATCCTGGCTTGGGTGAGACAAAGTCAGAACATGTAACCAAAATGTTTGTATCCCCATAATATCCTGAAATAAAAAAAATAAAAAGAAAAAGAACCTAATGAAAAAAACAAAACTAACTGTTGGATTCCACAGCCCAGGCTCTTCACCGCTGAAGTGCTACTTGGCAAAAGGAAGGACAGGTGTCTGCCTCGTGCCTGGCACATGGAAGACACCATCACATAATTGTTAAAGATTAGCTCTGTGAGGCAGGGCTTTTGCTCTATTTTGTTTACAGCCTGGCACTGAGTAGGTGCTCATTAAATATTTGTTGAAGGTATCAGATGAATGAATTCATGAATGAATGACAAAGAATGACTACAAGAACGAACATGAGAATCAAGAGTTGTGGGAATTCAGAGGAGGGAAAGATTTTTTCCCAGTTTGGGATAGGTAAAAGAAGAAAATAATATAAAATAGTTCCCTCTCATACTTGCAGGAAAAATCCCTAAAAACACTCCAAACAGCCTCTGTGGGTTGTTCCAGGGACAAGTGGGAGGGCACACCTCACAGAGCACCCACCCCAAGCCTTCGGAGGCATAGCTGGAGGATTGAGGAGTGGGAAGGGCGGAGATGCCACATCCACCGCAGGGGAGAGAGAGGGGACCAGCGGAAGCCGCGAGTCTTCAAGCTGCTCACAGAGCTGCAGGCTGCCCAAGTTCTGCTGGGGGCTCAGCTCCGGAGATGCCCGCTGGAGGTATAGCATCTCTGGGCACCTTCCAAGTAGGCGTGGCTATCCTGGGCATGCTCAGTCCGAGGGGCGTGGCTGTCCTGTGCATCGGTCATGTACCTAATTTAGAGCCTCAAAGTACAACCATGCTCTTCAGGTTGCGCCCAGTGGTGACATGCTTGATCACAGGGAAGGAGCCATCCACTGAAGAGGCAGCGCTGGCTTCTGAGAGTGACAGAGGGTGGGATTTATTCTCCTACAACCTTATCAGTTATTTCCCTCATTCTTTGTTGTGGACAATTGATGGTTCCAGTCCCATCACAGTGCCACATCCTTGCCCAGAAGTCTCTCACTTACTGACATCTGGGGCAGTTGCAGGTGGGGTGCTGGTCTCTGTGGCCACCCCTGCTGCTGCGGCACATGCCCATGCTGGCTGTGTGCTCTTGGTTATAGCGTTATGGATTTACTGTGTCCCCACTAAAGATATGTTGAAGTCAAGCCCCAGTGCCTCAGAATGTGACCTTATTTGGCGATGGGTCCTTGCAGATGTAATCTGTTAAGATGAGGTCATACTGCAGTAGGGTGGGCCCTAATCCGGTGTGACTGTGAGCCCTTGTAAGAAGAGAAAGACACAGAGAGGGGATTGCCATGTGAGGGCACAGAGCGCACAGGAGACCACGAGAAAGTGGAGGTGGGAGGGACACAGCCCCAAGCCAAGGAATGCCGAGGATTGCCCGTAACCACAGGAGCCAGAACAGGCTCCTTCAGAGCCCTCCAGAAGGAACCAATCCTGCCGGCACCTCGATTTCAGACTTCTAGCCTCTGGGATTATGAGAAAATACATTTCTATTCTTTAAGTCCCCCAGTTTGTGGTGATTTGTTACAGCTGCTGTAGGAAATGAATACACTTAGCCATGCTGCCAGAGTGCTAAAACACAGCTTGAATCACATCTCTCTCACACTCAGGAACCCTCAGTGGCTCCCCATTATTTTCAAGATAAAGTGTATCTTTTAGCATGATTCACAGGCCTCCAAGATCTTGCTGTGCCCTGGCCACCTCTCTGACCTCCTCCCCTAGCCTCTCTGCCACTGCCTTCCAACCCAGCCACAACAATGTCTTCACCCCTCCTTCCCTGGAGCACTCCTATTCATTCTTCAAAACCCAGCCCAAATGTTCTCTTCTTAGGAAAGGCTTCCATGATCTATCTGGACAGAGAGAGCTGGTTGTCCCCTCTTCAGTGCTTAAGAGGACCCTGAAATATCTCTGTGATAGCAGGTAACACAAGAACATAAGCTGCACAAGGACAGGAAGTTTGTCTTGTTCACTGTGGAGTCCGCAGAGCCTAGATATCTGTTGAATAATTGTATGAAGTAACGCAGGAACGAATGAACGAATGCAATGTGCTACAATTACAGTCACTTGAGAGTCTTCTATGCACTCAGCTCCTGGGGACTATGTCTCATTTGTCCCATGCTCCTGTGGATGGCAGGGAGAAACAGGTTTCTTTTCAGCATCTGTGACTAGAAAGGATACAGGCCTAATAATAAGAAAATGAAGCCAGGTGTACTCCCCAAAATAACAAAAAGACATTTAAAAAGCCTGCATGTCAGCCCACTGCAACTGCTCTAAGAGAGCACAAAAAACAAGGATGGTTTGACACAGCAATTCTGTGGGAGTAGTGTGTCCCCAGGTTCCAGAAACAGTAGATGTTCAATGTCAGCAGGAATACAGGACTAGAGCCAGAGAGCACCTCGTCCTTCCTCTGTGTTGCAGGTGAGGAAACCAGTGCAGGGAGGGCAGGAGTTGCTGCCAGGACATGCAGGGAGGTAGCCACAGAACTGTCATGCCATCGTTTGTCTGCTGTTTTTATTGCAATGTTAATTCATTGTATTTGACCCCAACACAGAGAAAGCAGGAAGGGTCCAAATGTGCTGTCTGGGAGATGAAAACTTACCAGAGGGGAAGGGAGAGGGACAAGATAATAAACAAAAAGATCACAAGAAGCATGGTGTGCCAAGAGCAGTGCATGGAATTTAAATGACCACTTTACATCACATAGTCAGGAAGGGCTTCTCTAGCAGGTGACATTTAAGCTGAGACCTGACTGACAAGAAGGAGCCAGCCAGCCGATAATCTGCAGGAAGAACATTCAGGGCAGAGCAAAGAACCTGTGCGAAGATCTTGGAGTCAAACCAGCTATGGTGTCACCTCTGAGAGAGAAAACACTGCAAGGTGACATACCAACCAGGGACTCTCGCACCGCACCTCGTCTTAGGTTGGTTCCCTAGAAGTGGAGCCTGAGATGGAAATTCTTGTGTAATTTAAAGGGTGTGTGTTCTCTGCAGAACCCTATAAAGAAGTGAGGAATATAGAACATGGAAAGGGGAAAATCTAGGCAAACACGTGGTTTAGGAGGAGTCCAGCCCCCTGATCCTGAGGGGAGGCTGGAGCTTGGGTTGCACCACAGAGGTTGTCCTGGCAGAGGCAGGAGGGCTGGGCGATTACACCCCATATCAGTCAGTTAGTGGCCATGGGTCTCTCCCAGGGATGGGGGGGTGGCCATACATCCCAGGCATCCATGGGCAAAGCGGCCCCCATCAGCCAGAGGCCATGCCCCCAGGAGGCTACAAGCACGAGCTGTTAGCAGCTAACACCTGCACATCTGGGGAGGGGTGACTTCAGTTCTCCTATTGCACAGCCTGAAGTGGTCGAGGTACTTTGTCACCCATGATCTCATTTGATATTCACAATCATTTATAAAATAGGGACAATAATCTCTGTCATTCAAGACTGGCAAGGCTTTAATGAGAAAAAGTCTGGCACTCAATAAATGTCAGTTGCTACTCCATCCTGCCCAAAGGAGGTAAGCTGAGCAGCCTTTAAAAGAAATCCAATTGCCCTTTCCCTTCACCCCTCTGACTCTGAGTCTAAACCTGGATCTAATCCTAAGCAGTCAAGCCCCGGCCTCCATTTTTTGGGCCATGAACTGGCCACTGACATTCTAACAAGCCCCAGATACCTCCCAGATAGGGGCACCCGGAAAGATATTCCAAGTGGCATCATGTAAAATGGTGAAGCAGGTAGCTCTAGGGGTCGGTCCCTCCACCAAAGCAATCATTAAGCTGAAAAGAGCAATTGAAATTAACTGTTATGGAGCTATGGAGCTGAGGATATTAATGGCAGCCCATAGAATGCTTGATCAAGGGAGAGCCTGCTGATGCTTCATAAGCGAGTGGCATGGGAAAACCCACTACCATCCCCCAGTTCTCAGCCCCACCACACCTGTGCAAATAGCAGCTCATGTTCTTGGTACAGCTGGCTGTGGAAGGGTAAGCATGGGACCTTGTCCTTCAAAAATTGAAGCTTGTGCATTTTGGTTGGTTCTGGTTGTGCCCTGAGGGACCGGACAGATGCTTGGCTCTCTTATCAGCAGTGACTTCCACTGATTTAAAGAGATATAACACTTTCCCCCTGTCTGTGGAGCCAGACATTTAAGAAAATCTTTGTCAGATCGCTAGCTGACTGCAAAGATAATAGAAAGGAAACTTCAGTGACCAGACACAATAAGAAATACGCACTTTGCAAAAATGATTTGGAAAAGCCACAGATGACTCCAGTCTTCAACAATTTAAACTCCGCAATCCCTGAGGAAGGAGAGAATCTGATTTCCAGAGTTACCACATTACAATCCTCAGAATTTTCCAGTTCTTCACAAAAAAAACAAAACATATAAATAAAACAAGAAAGTATGTCCCATTCACTGGAAAAATGAACTTGATAGAAACCATCTCTGAGGAAGGCCAAATATCGGATTTATCATTTAAAGACATTAAATCAGCTATATTATGTCCAATGAGCTAAAGAAAAGCAAAAATCAAGAACTAAAGGAAATTGGGAAAATGATTTAGGAACAAAATGAGAATGTCAATAAAAAGATAGACATTATAAAAAGAAACCAATCAGAAATTCTGAGGCTGAAAATTACAATAGCTGAAATAAAAAATTCACTGGAGGACTTCAGTAGTAAATCTGAGCAGGTGCAATGAAGGATCAGAGAACTTGAAGATAAAACAATTGGAATGATAAAGTCTGAGGAGCAGGAAAAAAAGAATGAAGAAAAATGGACACAGCCTAATGGACCTGTGGAACACCATCAATTGTGCCAATATATGCATCATAGGAATCCCAGAAGGAGAAGGGAGAGAGACAGGAGAGAAAAAATTATTTGAGAAGGTAGTGGCTAAAATTACCTCAAACCTGATGAAAGATATGAATCTACACAGTCATAGAGTTCAATAAACACCAGTGAGGATGAAGATAGCCACACCAAGACATATTATAGTCAAATTGTTGAAACTTAAAGACAAAAAGGGAATTTTGAAAGCAGCAACTCATCATCTACAAAGGATCTTCAATCAGATAAACAGCTGATTTTTTCTTAGAAACTAAGGAGGCCAGAAGGCAGTGGGAGATATATTTAAGGTCTTGGAAGGAAAAAAAAAAACAAAAACCCTGTCAACCAATAATTGTATATCTGGCAAAACTATCATTCAAGAATGAAGGAAAAATTAAGACATTTTCAGATAAACAAAAGATGATGTAGAGGGAACAGGAGAGGAGGGGCTGGTCCTCATGCTTTGGGGAAGAGCTGTAGTTATGGTGCTTTTCAAATCAGTCCCAAATAGGCTGGAATGAAAGGGACAAGGACTGGTGTGAGTCAGCACAGGGATTTGGATAGACGGTCTCCGAGACCACCTGCAATGGGCATTTTGTGCTTCTGTGAAGCCCCTAGAACCTTGAAGATGTCCATAACAAGTGTCAGGTTGGTGAGAAGGTGGGCACGAAAGCTAAGTATTCAGCACGTTCCGTAGGACCACAAAAAAGGCACAGGCTATCTGACTAAGGGATGTTATGTATCTGAGCCTGCAAACTCCCCAGGAGAGGTGGGAGGACCTGAGTGTTGCATGGAGTTAGGCAGCAGAGACAGGGAGTCCTCATGAGGGTCAGCTCAGAAACTGGAGCGATGTCCTTCACTGAGCAGTTACTTCCCACCCTCCCTTTGTACCTCCCACTTCATTTCATTCTCCAAATTGTAGCCTGCTGATCTCTGTAAGTCAGATCCTGTCCTTCCCTGCTCAATGTTCTTCACTGGCTTCCATCATCCAAAGGTAAAAATGACAATTGACCTGTCTTTCAAAGCCCCCTAGATTTAGCCCCTGTCCCCTCTCTGGCATCACTGTCCCTCGGTGATCAACAACCTGGAGTCCCATCAATATGCAATACTTTCTCACACCCAATGATGTGGCCCTGATGTTCCCTGTGCCAGTAAAGCCTCCTCTGCCCATCCTTCAAGTTGGAGCCTTCCTTGACTCTCTGGCTGGATAAGAAGCCCTCCTCTGTGCTAAGTCCACCATAGCAGTCATCACACTAATTAGATCACCTGCTTTCTCCATCCCTCAGTGCGTCCATTGTCTCTGACCCTCTCTGAATTACCAGGCACTAGCACAGAGCCTGGCACAAAACTGACACTTAATAGGTAATGTGTTGAATGAATGAATGGATGAATGAACAAATGAATGAGTGAATGAGTGTCTATAAGCTGCAGGTGGGGTGGAGCACCCTGGGCTTGCACAGGTGAGGAAGACCTTGCCAGGCCATTCCAAAGCCATTAAATTATTAATGCTGGCTTGAATCTGACAGGATAAATAAACTCCTGGTTTAGCTCAGAGCATTCTGCTCCCTTCTGAACTGCCCAGGCATGAATAGCTCAGAAATCAGACCTTTTGGTGATTTTCTTTGTTTCCTGTCATGCACTTGCTGTAAATATGTATCTCTCCATGTCTTGACCCACTGAAGTCCTCTGATGACTCTCTTGGCTTTAAATGACCAAAAATGCTCCATTTTCCTCCTCAGGTACTAAAAAGTAAGCGGTTCTAGGAGCTTCCTGACATTGTTTTTGAAAAGAATTTGGTATCCTGCCAGCCTACCTGCAAATGGGCTCAGACGTCCGTTCACACAACAGACTTTTTCAGAGGGCCAACCACATGCTCAGCCCCATGCAGGTGCTAAGGGTTCAGGGATCCAGATGTGGCCCTGAAGGAGAGCACAGCACAGGGGAGGAGACAGGTGACTACTGTGTGGTAGAAAGTGTCTAGCATAGGGCTTGCAATGGGGCATGTGAGAGCCCAGACAAAGGACAGTTGTCCTAGCCTGGGGGAGACAAGATGATATATCCAGAGAAGGAGACATTTAAAGAGCAAATAGGTGTTATCTAAGACAGAGAAGGAAAGGGAGCATTTCCAAAGGGATCAGCACATGCTGAGGCTCGGAGGCACGAGAGGAAGTCTTCGGGGAACTGCAAGTGTCAGTCTGAATGTACGGTCAGGGTACGACTGCAGGAGGTGAGTAAGGAAGGTGGTGCAAGATCAGGCAGGGACTGGAGCTGGGGGGTCTTCAACGCCATAAGAAGTGGTTTGGATCTCTATTCTATGGGTTCCAAAACGTCCTCGAAGGGTTTTAAACAGAGAAGTGGCGAGACCAGGATTATGCTTTAGGATCACACTGCCTGTGATGCTGAGCTAAAGAGACCAGAGTGGTGTCTGGCACATAGTAGCACCTCAGAAAAATCAGCTCACCTGCTACCTTCCAGCCCTCCTGCACCCCAAGCCTTCTTGATCCTAGACTACCCCTCCCCCTCCCCTTTCCCCAGCATCCATGCTCTTCTCTCCTGCTCCCAACTTCTGCAGGGGCCTTTCCTGTGCTGCCTGCTCCGGGCTCCCTGAGCCCTTCCAGCTGATGGCAGGTGAATGGAAGCGGGAGACTGTTAGGGGCTGTTCCAAGGGAAGAGTTGATAGGCCTGTGATCTAGACTGGCAGGAGATGAGCTAGCTAATTTGAGAGACAAGGACCCTCATACATGTGGTTGCATGCTTATCAATTTCCTTGAATTCACCCCCAAAGAACTACTAGCTCAGAAAACAAGGGCTATCTGAGAGTTGGCCCAGTGGGATCACTGTGCACACAGAATCTTTCTGGTGGAGGAATATCAATTGCTCAAGTCTGCTCTAATGAAACAGAAAATTCCCTAGTAAAGGAAGAAGAAAAATCGAGGAGAACAAGCTTTGATTTTGTGCTGAATTCACAGTCAAAAGCTTCTCAGAATGGATAAAGGCAACCACTGAGCCTGCAGGGAGACGGCTTGAAATTGCCAGAAAAGCAGAAACTATCGGAGAGGCTTGGCAGCGGCTGTGATGACGTGGGAAGCTCAGATGTTCTGCCCCTCGCCAGGAGCACAGACTGCAAACAGTGTTGTCTTAGTCCATTTTCTGTTGCTATAATTGAATACACAAGACTGGGTAATTTATAAACAAAGAAATTATTTCATACGGTCACAGAAGCTGGGAAGTCCAAGGTCGAGGGGCTACATCTGGTGAGGGCCTTCTTACTGCACCATAACATGATGGAGGGCTTCACATGCCAGCCCAGATCTCTCTTTTTCTTCCTATAAAGCCACCAATCCCTGAGGCTTTGTCTCAAAAAAAAAAAAGCCACCAATCCCATCCTGGGGACCCCACCCTGATGACTTTATCTAATCCTATTTACCTCCCAAAGGCTCCACTTCCAAATTCCATCAACATATGAATTTGGGAATTAAGTTTCCAACACATGAAACCATATCAAGTGTCCTAGAGATGCTCTTGGCCGCAGGGGGCACACAAGATGAACGACCACCCATTCTGTCCACCCAGTAGACCTTGGGGATGACCCCCATGACAAAGAATCTCACACTCCTGCTAAGTTGACTTCAGTGGCTGACAATGTGTCATCCAGTTCTACCAGCCACAAGATAATATGTGTAGAACGCCTTGTGCATAGCAGGTATTCAATGAATGAAAGCCATTGTCATTTCCCCCAGGCTTTCAGCAGCTAATGGTTAAAGTGAAATGCTTCAAGCTGAAGGGCATGTAAAGTTTATTGTCCATCTTTTCTTGGAAGAGTCAGGCTGAAAATAACTGTCCCTGACTCAACAGCTGTTCTAGAGTTCCAAGAGCATGATAGACACGCTTGTCACACTTGCCACACACACATCCGTATAGGTCTCTGAGCCCTCTGAGGCCCCTCTTGTACCTCCATTCAATCTCTGGTGGCTACTCTTGTGGCCTTCAACAACCCGGGGGGCCTAGGTGGTATCCAAGCTCATCTGGGAGGGTGAACAATGCGTGTTTATGCCAGAGCGATGGATGGAATACTGTCAACGAGAACTGAGCAGATGGCCCATCTGGCCAGGCAATCTGTCCTTTCAGAAATTACTGCAGAGATACGGTGGAGTGGGAAAATAAGGCCGGGGGATGTGGATTCACAGCTCAGCCTGGCCACCAGCTGTCTGCCTTTGGGCATGTGATTACCCCTCTGTGAGCCGGGTTTCTTATCCGCAGGGCAGGGATAATGGCACAGTTTTCACGGAGCTATTGCAAGAAGGAGCTGGGATAATGCACGTAAAAGTCCTAGTAGAGTGTTTGGGACACAGAAGCTGCTCAGCAGATACTAGTTCCATCAGTTTCTCTTCCCCATTCTGCCCCTCCCCAACATACCCCGTCCAAACTAGACCCTCTTTGCATGGACCCAGCCTCCCCTGAGTCTCCCACACCCTTTGACAGTGGAAGGTTCCTTCCTCATTGATGTTCCCAACCGTCCCCAGACCCACCCCATGCTCTCCTGTCTCCTGCCTTTGTTCTGTAATGCTCTGCTGCACAAATGCGCGCATGCACACACCGCACACATACACATGCCTATAAAACCCTCCACCTCTGTCCTGAAAGGCTCCTTTGGATCCTGTGGCCCCACCACAATCGCAAATCTTTTGAGCCCTTGGGTCATATCCTTTCTAGTCACCTGTCCCCACGGTCCAAGTTTTTGAAAGACTTAAGGAAGAACTTATTTCCCCTCCAGCCAGATGAAATGCCTCTCTCCTTGTAACCTGTATTAGTTTGCTAGGACTGCCATAACAAAATACACAGACTATGTGGCTTAAACCACAGAAATTTATTTTTTCACACTTCTGGAGGCTGGAGGTCTGAGATCAAGGTGTTGGCAGGGTTGGTGTCCTCTGAGGCCTCTCTGCTTGGCTTGCAGATGTCCACCTTCTCGCTGTGTCCTTGTGTGGTCTTTCCTCTGTGCACAAGCACCACTAGTGTCTATGTGTCCAAATTTCCACTTCTCACAAGGACACCAGTCACATTTGATTAGGGTTCACCCATATGACCTCAACTACCTCTTTAAAAGCACTGTATCGAAATACAGTAACACAAGGGGTCAGGACTTCAACATATAACGATGGTCACAATTCAGACCACAATATAACTCTTTATGCATTTTCGAGTCTTAGAACTCTTGTTCTCAAGTTAGCACCATCTGTGTGTTTATCTCATCTTCCTCTACCAAACCGTGCTCTCCCAGAGGGCAGAAACAAAATCTAATGCATACTCTATGTCTCTTTTTGTCAGCACCAATAAATGCTCCACTTTCGGACGCACCACATCACCAACGTGATAGTATTTGGAGAAGGAGCCTTTAAGAGGTAATTAGGGTTGGACGAGGTGACACAATTGGAGCCCTGGTCCCTGGGATTAGTGTTCTTATAAGAAGAGACACCAGAGAGCTTGCTCCCTTTCCCCACAGAGCACACAAGAAAGTCCACGCGAGCACACAGCGGGAAGACAGCCGTTTGCAAGCCAGGAAGAGAGCCCTCACCAGGGACCAAATTAGCCAGTACCTTTACCTGGGACTTTCCAGCCTCCAGAAATGTGAGAACTAAATTTCTATTGTTTAAGCCACACAGTCTATGGTATGTTTTATGGCAGCCCAAGCTGACTAAGACAATGGCTGATGTTTTCTGCTCTTATTTTTCTAACGGCTTTATTGTGATATAATTCACAAACCACACAACCCATCCATTTAAACGAGCTTGTTTTTGCTTTTTTGGGTCTTATGAGAACTGCTGCTATGAACATTTTTGTATAAGGTTTTGTGTGGACATGTGTTTTCATGTCTATAGGGTATATAAGTAAAAGTGAGTTTCAACTATTTTCCTGAGAAAATAGTATGGAAGTAATAAGAAAAAAAAAACCTACTAAGTCTTTCCACCTCAGAATCAACCAATCTATCTACATGAAAGAATTATTCCTGCCTGTCTTAGTCAATTCCTGCTGAGACTGGGTAATCTATAAAGAACAGAAATTTATTCTCACAGTTCTGGAGGCTGGAAGTCCAAGATCAAGGCACTGGCAAGTTCGGTGTCAGGTGAGGGCCCACGCCCACTTCCAAAATGGCACCTCAAATGCTACCTCCTCCAGAGAAGGCAAATGCAGTGTCCTCACATAGCAAAATTACTCAAGGGATCTGCTCTCACTGTCTCTACTCCTTCACCTCCAATTTATTTCTAGTGCTGTTTGAGTTGGGCTTTTATTCCTACCACCCCAATACAATAGCCTCTTTTAGGGACGCTACGCCGGCCATCTTGCCAAGTCAGTGGCTGAATGTTAGACCTCCTCTCACTCTGCTTATCAACAGCAGCTGACATCCCTGATCACTCCAGAATACCACACTATCCTTGTCTTCTCCTATTCTGCAGGTCACTCTGTCCAATCTCCTTTGGTGATCCTCTCTCTCTTCCAGTCCTCTAAATGTAGAAATGTCCCAGCACTCAGTCCTTTGTCATTTTTTTCTCTATACTCTCACTCTTTATGTATTATCGTCCACTTTCACAGCTTTATTTTTATTTTTTATTTTTCTAACTGATGGGGTCTTGCTATGTTGCCCTGTCTGGAATGCAGTGTCTATTCACAGAAATGATCACACTACTGATAAGCATGGGAGTTCTGACCTGCTCTGTTTCTAGTCAGGGCTGGTTAGCCCCTCTTTGGGCAACCTGGTGGTTCCCTGCTCCCAGGAGGTCACCATACTGATGCCCAACTTAGTGCAGACACCCAATAGGGATAGTGTACTACAGCCCAGAACTCCTGGGCTCAAGCGATTCCCCCCACCTCAGCCGTTTGCAAGCCAGGAAGAGAGCCCTCAGCCTCCTGAGTATCTGGAACTACAGAAATGTGCCACTGCACCTGGCCACTTTCACGGCTTTAAATATTAACTATGCCAGCAGCCAGTAAACTTTCCATAAAAGGACAGAATGGTAAATATTCTAGGTGTTTTGAGCCAGACGGTCTCTGTTGCAGCTCCTGCTGTTGTAGCGCAAAAGCAGCTGTAGACAGTACGTAAATAGATGAGCGTGGCTGTGTTCCAATAAAACTTCATTTACAAAAACAGGCAGCAGATAGGTTTGACCTGCAGGTTGTAGTTTGCTAAGCCCTGAATAATAAACACACAAAAAATTTGTTTTTTAGCCTATCCTCTCTTCTGAACTCCAGACCCATGTATCAACTGCCTGATTTGTCCCCACTTGGTTGTTTACTAAGTATCTCAAAACAGAACTCATGTTTCCATAACTTCCCCTCCCACAAAAAACATGTCTCTTCAATATATTTCTTGATCTCAGTAAATTACATCCCATTTATTCAGCTACAGAATGCATCCCTACCTCCTTTCTTTCCTTCATACTCTCATCCAATCCACTAGCAAGAATGTTAGCTCTGCACTGAAGACACACCCAAATCTGAGCACATGTCATCTCTTCAAGTTTGCGGTTGCCTCCGTGACCACGCGGACTACTGTAAACCTCTCCTCACTGGACACCCTATCTCCAGGTAACAACAAGCATAAGCTTTAAAAACAGTCAGATCATCTGAATCAATTCCGAATGAAATCTAAGTGCATTATTATAGTGGAGGTCCAGTGTCATTCTTCTCCATATGGATATCCAATTTTCCCGGTACCACTCAATGAAGAGACTGTCCTTTCCCCAACATATGTGCCTCATGCCTTTGTTGAAAGTCAGTTGTATATTTCAAAATAGCTAGAAAAGAGGATTTTGAATGTTCCCAACACAAGGAAAGAGATGATAAATGTTTGAGGTGTTGTATATGCCAAATACCCTGATTTGATCATCACACATTGTGTACATGTATCTAAATATCACATGTCCTCATAAATATGTGCGATTATGATATGTAATTTAAAAGATTCTATATTAGTTCTAGCCCATGCCTATTTGTCTAACCTCATGTCCTGAGACTCCTATCTTATTCCTTCTACTCTAGTCATATTGATCTTTTTCCTGTTCCTTGAGAACATCAAGCTATTTCTCACCCCAGGACCTTTGCACTTACTCTTCACGCTGCCTGGAGTGCTCTCCAAATGACTTGCCTCATTACTCTGTCTCTACAGAGATGTCTTTCCAGACCAATCTCTCCAAAATATCTCCATAGAACCATCTCTCTCTCTCTTTCCCTCTAAATCCTCATGGTTTTGTTTTATTTATAGGACTTCTAAGTCTTTGATGTTGTCTGTTTGTTTACTTGTTTATCAGTTTATCAGTTCATCTCTCTCCCTAGAAAAGAAGCTCATGAAAGCAGAGCCTTTATCATGTTCATCACCATGTTCCCAGTGCTTAGAACTGTGGTTTCCACGTAGTAGGTGTTCAGCAAAGTATGTGTTGAAAGGACGAATGTGTGGCTGTGTCGTCCGCATCACAGCCCGATGCTCATTTTATTTTTGTTCCACCGAGAAGGCTACAGGATGTGGCAAAATCAACTCCCCCCACCCTAGGAAGAGCGGATAGTTCTAGGTCCTAGTTCCGGCTCTGTCATTAATTGTGTGAACGCAGGCGAGACATATCCCTGGTGAGCCTTAGTTTTCTTATTCCTACCACGAAGATATCAATTTAGATATTTTATCAAATCCCTTCCAGCTTGGATGTCAATGAATGAAATTGAATTAAGGCACTCTAATGGAATTTCAGAATCAGCAGGAGAGGTCCACAGGAAGCGATTCAGCGGCACCCTTCAAATGACCCCGCATCTTCCTAGCGGTCTTGGCGCTGGTGGAGGTAACTCTCCTTAATGAGAACACGCCTCGGGTGCGCAGCCCGAGCCAAGGGGCGGTGAGCTAAGCATTAACAAGGGAGAATAATAATGAGTCTGGCTCTTCTGGATACAAAAAGCCACATGCACCCAGCTTTGCTCGCTGCTCTCTCCAACGAATCTTGAAGATCGTGAACCGATTCATGCGGCTGCCAAGAAAGCTTTTGTCCTATAAATATGACTCAGAAATGCAGGTCAATCAGATGTGTGTCACATCTTCAGGGAAAAAAAAATACAGTGCTTAGGGTTTAAAGTCTGCAACGGAACGGAACGTGTCACTTAAATTTATTTGCTATGATATCACCACCAGACTGCTATTAAAATGGGGAAGGACCGGCCGTCAGTGCTGCAAGGATCACCTTCAAGAGAAGCCACAAAAAAATGCCCCGGTTCTCCTCATTAAAAGCTGTAAGTGAGCGTTTCCACGCTCCTGCTGACTTCTCACATCCTGCTGCTTGTCAGGGCAATCTTTCAAAAGGATGGCCTCAAGGAAGGCTGTCATTTATGTATGCAAAGGGCCGTGTGGCTTGCAATGCACGTTTTCACCCATTACCTATTGCTCTAACTATCGAGGTGGAGTGCCACTGAGCCCTGAGGAAACGGCTGACCTTAAGTTTCAGTTTTGTGTCTTCTTTGTTGTGTGGTCTTGGGACAATCACTTTCCCACTCTGGGCCTCAGTTTCCCCATCTGCAATCTGAAAGTATTCATGGAGTCTCAGTCGGGCATTCCCAGATACCTGGAGGTATTTGAAAGTTGAAACTGAGACCCAAGAGCTGTTTCCATATTTCAAAACACCCCCTGGGAATTCTGCATTTGCCATGACCAGACCACACAAGTTAATTAAAATGTCAAGCTTCTGTGCTCTGTGATGGAATGATACCAGCTCAGGTGGTGGCTTAGAGTCTCTCACGATGATCAGAACCTCTGATAGGCTATAAGTGATGTCGTAGGAAATCCTGGGATGTTATTTTATTGCCTACTTTGCTACATGTCTGATTAATAAAATAGGGGAGGGGGAAATTAACCATTTTACACCTGCAGGCGTGTGGTCAAAACCTGCCAAAGGAAAAGGTGTGTGAAGAAAAGTGGGTGGTGTCTTATCATGGGTGCTGAAAATGTTGCCCCTCCGCCCCATCCCCAGATAATCACAGATATTCCCTTTCTAGTTCTAAACTCTGTGATTCCAACATTTATATTCATTTGAGAACGCATTTTCATCCATTAGGGAAATTGGAGAGGATACCACTGTTTGCTTTCCTTTAAAAATAGCCCTTTCACAATGTAGTCACCCCCAGGCACAAGCACAAGGGGAAAACAATTCATTACAGGGTACAGGATAGATGCAGCCACGACAAGGTCCTGAAAAAAAATCAATATGGCACCAGTTTTAAAGGGATATCTTGCATCCTGCCCTGAAGTTCAGCAGTTGTTGGCTCTGCTGAACTGACAAGAAAACCAGATTCCACCAGGGAACACCCTCTGGCTTTGAGGATCTGTGGATGAAAATATGGGACATGTTGACAATAGAGCTCTAAACTCAGGGACCGAGTTATGTGACCTTTGGCAAGTCATTTATCTTCTCTGGACCTCAGTTTCCCCCTCTGTAGCCTACCAGGGAGTCAGGTTGTAGTGGATGCTGTGTGCACCAGCCAGATCCCCTACTACCCTGGACCTCCGTCCCCACCTGCGCTGAGTGTCGGCTGCCAACAGCTCACAGCTGCCCCCTCTCTGGGAACTGACCTCAGCTGAAGGAAGCCACCTCATTTGATAGGATATGTCCCACCCCCACCCCAGCCTGCAGCCAATCACAGACTGACCCGGTAGCATAACCGTCCAGCCCTTGCCCCAGGGCAGGACCAGCTCTGCGGTGCCATTCATGTGTCCGAGCTCCCGTGGGATCAGGAGAAAGCTGGTCTTCAGTGACGGTCACGTCCTTGTTGAGCTCCCCCTGCCTGTCCCAATACACTGTGTGTCTCTGAGTCCCTGTCTCAGGCTCTGCTGCTGCCCTAAGGCACTAATGCTTACAAAATACTTGTAGCTGTATTCGCTGACTCTTCAACTACTCCAGGTGAGGGCTTTCTGGAGCACAGCTGGGCCTCCCTGGAAGCATGTTGTCAAGTTCCTTTCTCCATGGGAGGTTTTACCCCTTGGCCCCGCAAAATCGTCTCACCCTAAATGCTTCATTCTGCTCTAACCAGCTGGTTAAAGTCACCATGGCTGCTGCGTCCTTTGGCTCCTCTGTATGTGCTTCCTGTATTTATTTCATCAAAATTCCAGATCAGCCCTCCAGAGGGTACAGTTTGTTCCTGTCTCTCCAAAAACTGTTTCTGCCCTGGGTGGCTTCCATCTCATTCAGCCCCAGGGAAGTGGCGAGAGCTGAGCTCCATGGGGAACGAGAGGGCATCTTAACCCCTGGCTCAGCCCCTCGTGGACTGTGCGAGCCTCAGCGTCATCGTACTTATAAAACAAGGGATGGATCAATATCTATTCTCCAATATCTATTAGATCAATATCTATTAAAATATAGGGATGGCACACACTCAAATCATCTGGGAAGCTTGTTGTAAATTTAGATTCCTGAGTTCCATCCTGGATTCACTGTGTGAGCATTTCCAGTACCGCATGTGGGGCCGGGGCGGAGCACGTCTAACAAGCCCCACCAGGACACTAATGTCTGAGACCACTGAACTGGGACTTGCAAGGCTTGTTCCTGCTCCCACGTCCAATGGCTTTGTAATGGACATTTCTCAGATGGGCAGGGCAGATATTAGTGCTACATACATGACAGTAGCCTCCCTTCAAGATGTTCAACCAGAAACTTCCTTTCCAAGGAATTAATAAGCTTTTTAAAGCACAGGGTCTGTAGTCCCCTGACCCTCACATGTCCACCTCCTAATGTCTCATGCACACCCCTACCAACAGCACCGTCCCCAAGACTGTGGCACAGGATCTCTTCTGCGTTAAACCTGTTTACTCTCATTGGAGGCTTTCGTGGTTGCAGAAAACCCAATTGGATACAATCAACTCGATTCCCCACGATGCTAGGACCGAGTCTATCTTGAGTGCCAGCCTGAGGGATTTGGACTTCATTCCTTAGGCCATCTTTCCCCACACTGTTTTCCCTAACTTCCCACTTCCACCAAAGAGAGGGGAGGAGGGTGTTCCCGGTGAGCCTGAGAGCAGTGGCCCATTCTCTCTCTTTCTGGGTGAAGCTTGCCTTGTGCCGCTTTGCGCTGCATGCCCGATACAGTTTCGACACGGAGCCTTTTTTCCCAAGGAATGCTGCTCACATCTTGTAGGAACCAACGTGTCTCAGAACACCGTTTGGGAAACTGCCCCGGGCAGTGGCCGTGAGGAGACACATTTGAAGGTTCTCAAGCCGGGTGGACACATGCTAGGATGAGAGTCTTAAGACAACCCAGCTGAAAGCTGTTGGCAATAAACTGGAGCCGTCGTGGCTGCAGGCTGGGAGACCTGTGGCCTGGCTGTTGTGATGGTCCACGGGACAATGATGGGCCTGAACTAGCTCAGGCCAGCGGAGAACACCAGGAAAAGGCAGATGCAAGAGACATGAGAGAGGCGGAACGATGGAAGCCTGGGAAGCTTGTGCTTTGACTCTCGCTGCCTGCAGGGTCCTCAGGCCTCTCCTGGGCGCTTATCCTGAAAGCCCTTCTGCTCGACTCCGCTCACCATTTGGTGCAGCAGGAAGAGCACCAAAGAGATGGTGGAGACCGTGACTCCCGGACCACTGACGCTGCCCTGACGCCAGCATCCGGGGGCTCCCCCTCTGTGCCCGCAGCCTCTGATCTCTCCTCGCATACTCTCTCCCAGCCCCTCATCTGCCTGCAGAGCTCACCAAGGCAGCGTGCTGGGCTCATGGTCGAGCCTGATGTCCTACGTCCCCATCAGCTGACACCCAGCTGCTCCCCGGACAGTCTGCCAGGCACCTTCATTTACCTTCTCTTCATTAACCTTCCCATTCCTGCCCCATTTTATAAATTAGAGGGGGAATAACTTCTGTCAAGGTCACACTGCCAATAAGTACTGGAACCAGGACCTAAACCCTACTTTCTTTCTAGGTCCTATGCTCCTTTACTACAATTCCAAGGTACGATCTATTCAGTCAATCCATCCGCCCAACTCTATTTGCCCCCCCCGCCCTGTCTCATCCCAAAGACCCTCACGGTCTCTATGCCTCCCTTTACAACCTCGAGGGCACCACAGGTGTGCCAGGAGACCCTACTGCTTTCATGAGTCTATCTTGGAGATGTTTTCAGGCTGAGTGACTTTCCCAAGCAAGAGTCCACCCAGTGATCCTGCCCAGTGATTTTCAGCAAATGCTGAGAGCCACAAAACATTCAAAAATTGCACCTCCTAAGGGTTGAATAACCCACTGGGATGGGCACGGGAGCAGCCGCACTCCATGCGGACTCAGCGCAGCTGCTGCCGGGCTGGGCAGGGCTGGCTCCGTGGCGGGGTCTGTCCTCAGTAAGGTGGGCACTGCTCTTCGTGGGGCAGCAAAGGCCCCTCGGCGCCGCGGCTTGCACAGCACGCCCAGGAGAAAGGAGGGGGCAGAGGCCAAACTCCTTATGAGAGTGAGAATGTCCACTGCTTGAGGTGTGTTCCATGGGACTCCAACGAGAGGGCAAGGCCACTGGGCCGAGAGTGCCAATAGGATCTGCTGGAGGAAAAGCAGCAGGGAGGGCGCAGGGGGGCTCTGACAGTCACGGCAGAGGAGGTGGAGAGTCTGGGTAGGACCAGGGCAGGCTGGGGGCAGCTGTGGGTCTGGCACAGAGTGTGGGCAAGCTGGAGAGCAGGAGAGGGCCGGAGTGGAGCGTGGACGGCCAGGCAGTAACGGCAGCCTGTCCCGGCTGCTTGTCACTGTCCTCATGTCAAACCCATGCTAGCTTGACTGTCACTTCTGCCCTTATCAGCTGCTGCCTAGGGGAGGAAACCCACGGAAAAGCAGTTCTCAGTAACGAGTCTGATCCACATATTCTGGGGTCCCTTAGCGAGTGCAGGAGGGTGGTCTGGGCCAGAGGGGGAGCGTTGCCATGGAGATCACAGCCAAGTCACGGTGCAGCTGGAATCCCTGCTTGGGTCTCTCGCCTCCGATTTAGAGTTCTTTTCAGAGTGCGGTGCTGTCTGCCATGCCGAAGATCCTGGGGGCAGGCAGCTCTCCCGAGCCCGGCGGGTTCTTCCTCAGTTGTGCTAAGTAGCAGGGTCTCTAGGAAACGCATGGAACCCCCATGGTTTCTTCATTCCTGTTCCATGGGATGGTACTACCTCTGCCATGTCCTCCAACCATCCTCACCTTCATGTCTCCCCTCTTACCTGCAGCCAAGACTCCTAACGATGCCGCCTGCCCCCAGCCCCATTCCGAAGGCTCTGCCCAGGCCTCTGCAGCTGCTGGAAACGCCCACGTTTATGGCCAATGGAGGCGGATAGGACTTTCCCCTTTGGAAACCAGATCAGTTGGACAAACCTCCTGCTTACTGAGCTCTTTCAGCTGCGTCACCATCAGTCCAGTGTTGAGAGCCAACACCACGTGGCTGACGTAAATAAAGAGACACCAGGGGTAGCTCTAATCCAGCATCTCAACGGGCGCTTACTGAGCATCTATTATGTGCCAGACACTGCGCTGGAGACAAAGGGATGAGACGCTCACGGATAATCACTAAATGCAACATGATAAAGTCAGTGATGGAAATAAGGTCAAAGTGTTTTCAGAATCCGGAGTAATTCTGCTTGGGACTCAGAGGGAGTTGTAGAGGCCTGGTCAAGAATCGCTGGGGCCATGTGTGGTCACTGGTGCCATAAATGGAGAGAAACAGACAATTTGAGTCATTCAAAGGCTAGACTGGCTAAGGCCCTGAGGATTTGTGGAGCGTGGAGGAAATGGTGCTTGGGGAACAGGGTGGGTGAGAGTCAGGGGCAGTCCCTGGGATAGGAGTCCCAGGAAGGAGGAAGATTTGAGGCAGCAAGAGGGCTTTGTGTCACTTGCTTCATGATAGCCACCATCAGATCAGTGCGTTTGACTCATTCCATTAGAATAAGGTCGATGTCGCTATGGGAAATGACCCCAACATTCCCTTCTCAGCCTGTCAAAACCCTATCCTTTCCCAGCCCGGCTCAAATCCCACCTTCTCCGTGAAGCCTTCCTTAAACACAGCAGGACCCATTATCCCTCGTTTGGGGTCATCTCAGTGCTCTGCTTGTTCATCAGTGGCTGCACCGGGGCCTCACCTGCCTGGGGTAGAGTCAGCCACACAGGTGTGTCACCCTCTCCAGGGCCCCGGTCCTGTTTCTCGTCCTTGTGCTTCTCCCAGTGCCCGATGCCACACCCTGCACATGACACAATGAGCTGACATCGTGTGGGTGCCAGCCACATTAAACCAAATTGCAGGGCTTCTGCTTAGCGAGGGCAAGGAGCAGGGGAGTGTCTGGAGCCCTCACCTGAAGCTTCAGGAGGAAACCACCCTGCAAGATGCAACGGCCGAACAGCAGTTCCTCTCTCTGCACAAAGGAATCCAAGCCTGGAGGAAGGAGCCTGGTAGCATGTCCCCTCTCTGGTCATCTGTCTTCAAGAGCTTTGCTCTATGAAGGGGGCTGGCCTCTAAGTGAAGGTGACAGGTGGCTGGCTCTGGCCACCCATGTACACAGTTGTGGTCCTATTTCTGTGGCAGGTGGAATTTGCAGTCTGAATCCAGGCATCCAGGGCCACCCTGGGCCAATTTGGAGCTGTGGGGCTTGTCTCCCTGCATTCTCCACTCGGCTTCCCCCCACAGTGAGTGCCTGCCCCCACACCTGTCTCTCATCACCCATCTGCCACCCTCAGCATCCTGTTCCCAGTGCAGCCACCAAGGGATCTGTCCTCAGACCCTTGCTTTGAACTCTGCCCATCACCCGTGTTTCCAGACATGTTGCTCAGCAAGGAGTCTAAGAGGATCCTTCCCAAAGTCACGCCCTGAGCCGGGCACCTGCGAGAGGAGGGGTTGCAGGGTCCATCATAGTGTCTGAAACATAGTAGCTGCTCAGTGGACGCTTGTTGAATGAATGTTGGGTACAAGAATAGTACAGCACCTGTCCTGAAGCAGCCCAGGATTTGGCGGAAGAGACACTAGACAGGGAGGCTAGCTTGGGGCCTGGGGTCAGACCGCATGATCTAAGTACAGATTCTGCTGTGCATGAGCTGGGTGACTTTGGTCTCTCTGTGCCCCTGTTTGCTCATCTGTGAAATCCAGGTAATAATGACACCTGCCCCACAGGACTGTTGAAGGAATTAAATGACATATGGAAAGTGTATAGCACAGTGCCCGGCACGTAGCAAGTGCTTAGAGGACTCCTTGAGAGGATGAATAAGTGAGTACATTAGTGAGTGAGTGAATGAACAAATGAATGAAGTACAGAAGTGCTATGAAAACAGAGAGCGTTTGGGGAGCTGAGTGGAGGGGAGGTGTTGGAATATGGGGATCCACTGAGTGGAGCTGGGGAGACAGCACCCCGGGCACAGCCTGGGCAGCAGCAGAGAGGCAGGAACACCCAGTGGTCTGGCTGGGCCGAGAAGGCAGACGGGGAGCTGTGGGAGATGATCCCGAGGGAAGCTTGGCCCAGGCTCACGGGGCCCTGAAAGCCAGGCTGGAGCTCAGCAAAGAACTCTGCCATGGGGGAGGGGAAGGAACGCCCAGGGCAGGAAGCCGGTGACACCCAGAGGGCCACAGAGGGAGCCCAACATCAGCCCTGCCACCCGCTGCACCCAGGCCTGGTTCAAACGGAGCTGCTCTGTGAGGATGAGCCAGGGCTGGGAGGAGGCCATCGAAGCCTTCGCTGCTTGTATGTCAGTCACCGTTACTGAGTTTGCTGGCGGGGAGATTTCAGTCCATCTCATCCGACTCTCCCATCCCATCGATGAGGAGGCTGAGAGCCCAGAGCAGGGAAGGGACTTGCCTGAACGTAAGAGCTCTTGGACCTCTGTCCCCTGGGACCTGAATATTTCCCTTTAACCTGACCTCAGCATCAGCAAGTTAAACCCATCTGAGGCAAAAGAAATGAAAGTAAATCCCACCAGCCGTTCCAACACCTGTTAGGAAGAACTGGTATTTCACCCTTGAACAGCGGAGGCTAGGTGAGGCGAGGTTGCCTGTCCAAAGGGCTGATGAAGTCCGTCTTTCAAAGCAGCATGACATGAGACAGTAGTCACGCATGCATTCATTCACTCAATAAGTGTCTATCTAGCGCTGGTGCATTGCTGTGTGCCAGGAGCTGCTGGCTTTGGAAAGGCCACAGGTTTGGCATCTGACTGCAGGCTAATTCTGGCCATGCTTTTCCCACATATGTGCTTGGGGGAGCCCCATCATCTTCCTGAGCCTTGGCTTTGTCATCTGTAAAGTAAGGACACAGCACCGAGCTCCTAGCATTGCATTCATTATTAAGCAGGGTCCTGCATGTAAACAGCCCACGCCCAGTCCATAGGCGGAGGTCCTCACGCAGGTCCCAGCCCATACACCTCGCTCCTGTACATTTTTGTGCCACCCTCCTGAGCTCCAAAGGAGATCCTCGGTTCTGGGGGACTTAATTGCTTCTTTCTGATAAATGCCACGGGCCATAAAAGCTGACAACTGCAACAAGTGAGTCTGACATTTTGAGGTGTCACATCTCCTTGTGGAAGCGTCGTTTGCCACTCTGCACGCTGGGGATCGGGGAGCCCCGCCCACGCTGCTGGCAGGGAGGAACGAGCTCTGACAGCAGCAGGGACGCGGTGACTGATAAGGTGCTGTCACTCCTCATCCACTGCCGTGCTCAAGTATCAGAGCACTTGGTTGAAAATGCCAAGCAATTTCCTCCTCCAGAATTCATCAAAGGCTGTGTGGTTTGGGGAATAAATAGAAGGGATGCTGAAAACAATTGCCAATATGTTCATGAAACCACGCGGTGGGGGCCCCCGTGCTTCAAGCTTCCACTTTTCCTTCCACCCCATTATGCATTGGGGTGCTCTGGGTCCCAGGCCTCAGGTGAGTTGAGTTAGGCACTTAACCCACCCGGGCCACAGTTTCCCCCCTGGGAATAGGAAAATCTATTTGAGTTTATTGTGAGGGTTGAATTATGTGGGGCGTTCTAAGGTTTTGTGTTGGGAGAACCCTTGCAGCCAGGGATTCTTAACCCTGACCGCGTGTTAGACACAACTGAGCAGTATTTAAAACTACCTCTGTTTGGGACCGACCTCTGGATAATTGTGTTTAATTGGTCTGGGCTCGGGCCTGGGCATTGTTTGGTTTGTTAAAGCTTCCTTTCTGCGGGCAGGGTTGAGAACCCTGACATAAAAAATCTGCCTACTCATTGAAGGTTTAAAAGACGGGACACATGGTCATATGCATGCCTTGAAAGATGGCTCTGGGGACAGTGCAGATAACAGGTCGTGGGGCAGGTGGAAGACGGGATTCGGGAGCACTGCTTAGAGCCTTTCTACTCACCATGTGGTCCACGGAGCAGCAGTACCGGCCCCCCTTGTCAGAAAGGCGGGATAGCAGGATACGTCCTGAGCAACTCCCCATGGAGAGTCTGCATTTTAATAAAATCCCAGGTGATGTATACAGTCGCCCCTTGGTATCTGTAGGGGACTGGTCCCTGCACTCCTGATAGATACCAAAATCCATAGCTGTTAAATCCCTGATATAAAATGGTATAGTATTTACATGTAACCTATGCACATCCTCCTGCATAATTCAAATCATCTCTAGATTACTTATAATACCCTATACAATGTAAATGCTATGCAAGTAGTTGTTATACTGTATTGTTTTATTTATATTATTTTATTGTCATGTCGGTTTTTTAATTTTGTTAAAAAAATTTACAATTTGCCGTTGGTTGATTCACAGATGCAGAAACCACAGGTCCAGAGGGCTGACTCCGCATGCACGAGAGCTTGGGAAGGCCTGGGGTTGAAGACCGTGCACTGCAAGGGTCCAGGCGAGAGGTGATGACGACCCCATGCAAAGCAGGAGAGTGGGAGTTCAGAGTAAGAGGAGACAAATATGAGAGGAACCGAGATGATGTCGGTGTGGGGCCTGGTGTGGCGGCCGAGAGAGAGGAGTTGAGAACAAGTACACATTTCTTATTTGGCCCTAGGGGGAGGACAGTGTCTCTGTCTGCAGGTTTGTGGGGAAAGGCTGATGAGTTATGTTCTTTAATTCAACTATTTTGCACAGCCCCTTACACTGATAATTATATTGCAACTTTTGTGCATTACTTACTAAGTAGAATCTACCTAAACATCCTCACTCTGGTGTAGTTAGCAGAGGGATTTTTTGGTTACAATTTTCACAATTGGAAACAGGCTTAGGGGACTTAAGGACTTGCTCCTGGTCACACACCTGGGATTGGCAGAATGAAGCCTGAATGCAGATCTGACTTCAAGTCCTGTGCTCTTTTCCAAGTCTGTGTGGTATTTCTTTTGCTTCATCGTTTTGTGTCGCTGTGATCTCTGTTGTTGCAATTGTCTGTGTACTGCTTGAGTGTCCAATTAAGTCAACATAATTGAGCCCTCCTGGAATGCCTCAATAGAGTCTCTTTTATTAGTCACTGGTTCTTTAAAAGATAACTGCATATAATAGGCACGTACTCAGCACAGAACACTTCTGGTCACCAAAATGTGTGAGGTTTTCCCACACTGACCAATTCTCCCACACCAGCTGGGTGTCCTAGAATTTGCTTCAGTTCTGACACCATCCCCCTGGAGTTACAGTCAATTGCTCAGGGTAAGAGCCGAGCCCCACAGAACAGCCCCAACTTGAAATCTTAAGTCCAGATCTCCGGCACTTCTGACCAACTGGCCCACGACTCCCATCTCAGGTTCGATCATTTGCTAGAGTTGCTCACAGATCTCAGGAAAACCCTTATGTTTACCTGTGTATTATAACAGGATAGGACTCAGGAACAGACAGATGGAAGCAAGTCACAGCACATGGCATAGGGGAAGGGACACAGAGCTCGTATGCCCTCTCTGGGCATACCACCCTCTCTGCGTTAGCAACCCAGAAGCTCCCCAAACCCTATAGCGCAGGAATTTTTGTGTAGGCTTCACCACAGAGGCATGATTGATGATTCACCCAATCTCCAGCTCCTCTTCCCTGTCTGGAGGATCACTGTGGGGACAGTTCTGAGCTTCTAATCATGGCTGGTCTTTCTGGTGACCAGCGCACATCCAGAAACCCACCAAGAATTGCCTCTTGAACAGATGCTCCTGTCATGTAGGAAATTCCAAGGGATTTGGAGCTCTGTGTCAGAAACCAGGATCAAAGACCAAATATTGAAACAAAATGTTCTTCTAGCACCCTGATTGCTCAGAAAATTACAAAGGTTTTAAGAACCCTGTGCCAGGAATTGGGGATGAAGACTCCTGGTAAGCTGGAAAAACATTGCTATCCCGGGGTCCTTTCATTGGTTATGATGAGATCAATAATTTTTTAAATGTTGTTAATAATAATAAAATGATATTAAAATAATAAAAACAATTAAGCAGAGGTATCAGTCATGTGTTCTGCAAGCCTGATGAAGGTGGCAGTATGATCCTGGAGAAGGGACTCCTGGGCGCTGACTCTGCCTCTGCCACCTGCCACTGTGTGACTTGGCAGATGTCACATCTCACACGCAGAAATGGGAGGACCATTTCTCCTCTCTGGCTTTCTGTTGCTCACCTGTGAAAGGAGCATGTCCCAGCTCTAAATCACTTGGCTTCCAATAGAAGTTTTTAAATGGCTTTTTCCTTTTTTAGGCATATTTGTGAAGAACATAGTATAAAGAACAAGGTATGAGACAGCAGATATGTACATGAAATAAATGAGCATGAGGTGAGCCAAAATACAACAGTGGGTACTCCGGGAGAGGTCTGTCCATCCGCAGAGAGTGAAGGAAGCTGTGAAGAAAGTACTGGGCTCCGGTGGGCAAAGGTGAGGCTGGCCAGGGAAAGGGTAACTCCACTTGCCCATTCATTGACTGGTACTGGATACCCACCCTGTTCTGTGGGTAAGGATATGAAAAAGTTATTACCTCTGGCCTTCCATGAGTTCCCAGACTGTGATAGGAGACAGATCTGTGAACAGATGAGTGCCATTGTAGAAACGTGGCCAAGTTGGTGGGGGAGGAGATGAAAGAGAAGCCCAATAGTTTTTTGAGGGGTGGAGAAAATTTGCAACAGAAAAGGTTAAATTTGCACTGACATTTGAGGATTAGTGGACGTCGCCACCTGAAGGAGGGAGCACAGTCCAGGCGGAAGGAACAGCATGGGTGAAGGCACAGAGCCGCAAAGGGGCAGGACAGACAGCACAAGTGCATGCTGGGAACTGAGGGGAGAGGCGTGCGGGAGAAAAGTCTTGGATGCCGTGGGAGGGGTTTGGACCTTGTCAGGGGTGTGAGATTGCTAAATCTGTGCCTTTAAAAGAACACTCTAGCAAAAACATAGAGGGACAATTACATCAGGGCTAAAAAAACAGAAGAAACCTGGATGAAGAGCTGAAGGAAAAGTCCACGCGGGAAATGAAGTCAGTCGAACCAGTGCCCCTGGCACGAAAGGGCAACAATGGCCATGATCAACCTTTCAGGACCACGGACAGTTCCTTTCATACTCCAATCCCCTTTTGCCAGAATGTTTTATAAATATCCCACACAATTATTTTTAAAATAGCCACCATTTATTGGGTGCCAGGAACCTTGCACACACTATGTCTTTTAATCTGAAAGGCAATGGTTACTGGCCCCATCTTGCTGGTAAAAAGTCTCGCTGAGGAATCCCGGATCCAGTGTCACGCAGCAGGTGAGCAACAGTCAGAACTTCATTATTCCATTGACCATCGCATCAAGCATCCTATTAAGACACTCCCAAATATCCTCTAATTCTGAAGTGTTATTAATTCATTTTTTTCCTTTTTGTTCATTAAAATCATATGGTTCCAGCCAGAAATTCTGATTAGCCATCCCAAACTGCCACACTGCACCGCTTGTACTTCTAGCCCGAACCAAAGAGACTTGGCATCCTTGCTAGCTGTGCTGTTTTGTTGTGAGTTAGCTGCAAAGATATCTATGTGTGTCTTTTTTTTTTTTTTTGAAATATTGCAATGGTTTTGAACATCCTTCAATCCACCTTCAAGGACCCCTAGGGATCTGTGGTCCTTAAGTTGGGAACCAGGAGATTGGAAGGTGAAGAAGGCATAGCGTGGGAACTCTGGCACTCTAGTTAAGGTTTACAAATTGGTCTTCTCCAGCGAGCTGAGAAAATACTCAGCCCTATCACCTCCTGTCCCCATCTCGGGTGCGTTTCCTCTCTTTTCCACAAAGTCAGGCCTGTGATTATTTTCGGTTCCAATATGAGCTTGTCACTGTGTGTGGAGGAGAAGTGAAGTGGATGTCAAATAAATACCTGATAGAGTTTCTGCCTCACAAACCGGGGAGTGTTCAGAGAACTTTCAACACATATGAGAATCCTATTCCAGTATGTTCTGGGACACTGTTTGTTTCTTTGGTCGGAGTTCAGGGCCTCACTGCCTCCTGCCGGGATTTTGCAGCTGTCTCTAATTTCTCCGCCTTCGATGTGTCCTGCATATAGCCTCAAATTTACCTTCAATAGAACAACTCTAATAACTTCCCTGCTTCAAGACTCTCAGTGGCTCCCTATTGCCTCCCAATATAGTTCACAGTCCTTAGCTGAGTATCGAGGGCCCTGCACAATGTAGCCCCGGCCTGTCATTCTAAAGTCATATCCTGCCGCAGCTCTCCACAAGCATTACGGTGCAGCCACAAGGGTCTGATTGCTATTCCAGAAACACACTGCTCAGCATGTGCAGACGTTGCCTTATCAGCTTCTTGCCACATGGGCCTCCCTGTTAAGGCAAAGTGTTTCGCCAAGATCACAATGAACGGAGTCTACTAGCAAGATGGAAGTCAGAACCGGCAATCTTATCACGGAACCGACATCCCCTCAAAGTTGTGATACTCCACTTATTAGAAGCAAGTCACTCGAGAGGAGAGTTTACACAGGCCTTGAATTCCAGAAGGCGGGGACTGTTGGGAGGCCTCTTAAGAGCTGCCTAATATAATACTTGCAGAAGACTCACCATCCCTTTACAAGTTGAATCTCAAAGATCGTTCTCTATGTCTCAGTCAGAACGATTCTCTCTCACTGCATAATATCCTCCTCCCGCATTGTTTCAGTGTCCTTCTAGAGGAGCACTTGTCTTAATGCCTGTGTCAGAGGCCCTGAGAGATGTCTGTCTTCACCACCATTTGGGGGGCCCCTGGAAGGCAGGAAACACGTCTGTTTCTGTCTCTGCACTTCTCACAGCTTCACAGAACAGAGTAGATGCTCAGTAAATGTTTGCTCAAGTGAGTTGGCCAACTCTTCCACTCCTTTAGAAACAGCTTTTAGTTTTCAAACTCAAACACTGAAAGTAATTCACTGAGAGGATAATACTCCTGGGTGGTACAGAAATATACGCTTTTCTCAAATTTAAAAAAAATCCAGCCTTGGGCAGGTTAAGAAATAGGAATTTACCATGAACTGGAGCAGACAGAAGCAAGTGTCTCAGAAAACATTCGTGTAGATCATATATACAAATCCACAAGTTAATGATAATAGCAATAATAAATAGCATTTGCTATGCCAAGAACCCGGTACTTTACCTGCCTTGGACCATGAATCCTCACAGTAGTCCTACCATGCTGGCGAATTTATTATCCCCGTTCTACAAATAAGAAAGGTCAGACGTAAAGAGGTAGGAAACCTGCCTGGGATTCTAGGGTCTGATGGCAAAGACTGGGCTCTTCACTGCTCCCTCGGCTGCCTCCTCTACAGCAAGAATTTCCTTTCTCTGATCACTGTGTAAAAGGCTGTGATTTTACTGTAGTGAACTAAAGCCTGCACATCAGGAGAGCTGGACTGTCATCTTGGTTATGCCCAAACTTGCAGTAGAACCTCGGAAGAATCACTTTCCTTCTCACGGTCTCAATTTTCCCTCATGGAAACAGATGCAAACTATATATGTCCAACACAATTCTAAAAGTATGTGATATTTCATTATAAACCATCATCGATAATTTATATCATATTGCTAAAATACATACTAAAATCAGATCATTGCTAATTTTGTCAAAAATACCTCTTGCTTTTTTCTTATAAAGGCAGAACCATTTAAAGTTACACTTTTAAAATATCATCATGGAATAAAGAAGATAGGCTTCAGTGATGTCATTTGGGACACTTCTTTAATGAGGTCTTTTTTAGACGATCTTGTCAGTAAGTCGTAACAGACTGTTCCCTATTGCGGACCCAGAGGTTCCATTATGGACCATTTAGAAAGATTAAAGAACACTCTCTCTGGGGGCACTCAGTTCTCAGAGCATCTAGAATATCACATTAAGCATCTGAAATACTCATTTTCAGTTCCTAACAGTGGATTAATGAATCTACAAAGAACACACTTATTAACACCGACATATGCTGAGGGATAATGAAGCTAATCCACATTATCATCTGTCTCTTTCTACCTGGGAATAAGGAGAAAGGAAAGTGAGAATGGAGCTGCCTTCCCAGCCAACACTCTCACCCTCCTCACTGTGTGCGTTGGCAGGAGGTAGCGTGACTGATGGAACACCAGTCTTGGCGTCAAGCGTGTGGGGTCCAAGCCCTGACTAGACCACTAGCCCTGTCTCAGATGACCCTCTCCAGGCCTCAGTTTCTTTGTTTTAGGCTACATCAGTGATTTCCAGAATGTGCACCCCAGAGCTCAAGGCTTTTCTTCCTCGGTCCCCATGGGAATGCTGTTGGGTGATAATTGGATGAAAGGGATTCTCAGCATTAACTATTTTTGTTAGAAAACCACTGGGCTGGTTGAGTGTCTTTTCCAGTTATTTAGGTTCGGGAGGTGATAGAAAAATATCTATTGATGTTTTTGTACTTTTTAATTTTTTTAAAATTTATAATCCAAGTATTTAAAATTCCAAAATACATGGTTTTATACCTCGATGGCTAAAACAATGTATGAATAAATACCGTATTGTCAGATTGAGCCTTCTTGGGGTCTCATAGGGTCAGTATCAGAATTCTTTGGTAGAGGTAATAGTGTCAGATCCCAGAGCTGGAAGAAACCAGAGGAGATTCATTTAAGAAGGAAACTGAGGCTCGGAGATTATACAACGAAGAGGGGTGTAGACATCGGGGTTTCTGTCTCCCTGTCCGGGCTGCCTTCTGCCATCCCAAGCTCCTTGCCCTGCTGTTCTCCATCCCATAACATCACTGCCTTGTCCTGTGATCACTGTGGGCATCATGTCATCCTTCCTAAACTGTCAGATCCTGGAGGGACAGGACTGTTTTGCCACCACCTGCCATGTGTTTTGTCCCAGCAGCTTCTGACGGAGCTGCAGATATTCATCATCACCAGGAAAAGAAAAAGACCTTATGAAGATAAATCACAGTTGCCTTTTCTTTAGTGAGGAACTCCGCGAACTGGAATCCATCTCCACAAACTGTGGAACACACGTACTGAGGTGTCATCCACTGCGGAAAACAATGATTCACCCAAGTTTTCCTGCCTAGAGATTTAGATCGGGCTGTCCGTCTCCTCGCTGTCAATGAGCTTCTCCTCTTCTGAGCCTCACGTCCTCAAGGAGGACACAGCAGGGGCTGATCCCAACATGCCCAGTCCCTCCACCCAGGATCTCCAGTCAGGTAAATGCTGCCCCCTTCCTTGGGGAGGCCTAAGTAAGGGGAGGGGGAGGGCGTGGGGAGGCCAAGGGTGTTATCCTAGCGAAGGTCCCTCCACACGGAAATGCAAGGAGTGGGGAAAAAATGCTCCCCCCAAAAGCTAGTAAAAATAAAAATAATAAACATGCAAATATTGAACACTTAATGTGCCAGACTCTGAAAGCATATTACCTTGTCTCCTCAAGACAATCTCATGATGCCGGCAGTAGAGAAACTGAGGCATAGAAGATGTCACTGACCAAAAGTCACACAGGTAATCTGACTGCAAACTCTCCTTCCTGACCACTCGCTCTAGACGAGCTCTCTCTATGGCTGCAGGACCTGACACTTGCTCCTGACCTCTCCAAGCCGTGGATCCCTCAACTGTGAAAAGAGAGTCATAGTCATTCCTAGAGCTCGGGTTGGGTGAAGATCATGCACCAGAACGTGCTTCTGTTTGGTAGTTGGTGCGTTGGAGAGACTGGGTAATGCAGTGGGAGGAGCACGGCTTCAGAGTCAACCAGGAGATTCAAATTCTTTACACATACGAAGGACAATAATATCTACACCGTGTGGGCAGACCTACCTCTACAGCATGGCTGTACATCCACGGCATAGAATTATTAGGAGGCCAAGCTTCAGAGTGCCTAACAGCTGTCATTTTCTTGTTGCTGCTGTCACAATTGCTTTGGGGTCCCTGCCCTCCATCCCCCACTAGACTCTGAACTGCTTCTTTTTATCTCCCCAGAACTATCACGATGTCTAGCATACAATAGCCACTCAGAATACTAGGTGAGGTGGATAGACTTTATTTCCTTTCTCCCCGACCCACCTGCCAACACAGCTCAGGTGAGGCGTCCAGGCCACCTGCTCTCTTAGCCCCTGAACTTCCACTTTGCTGAGGACTCACCCCCCTCACACACCACCACCCCTGTAATAGATTGGTGAATTGTTTGCTTTCTCTACCAGATTGTCAACACCATTAATGGAGGACTGTGACTCTCTCCTTCGCCCTTTACCCCTGCCCTTGGCACAGTGCTTGGAATATGGACCTCACTCAGTGGATGTCTACAAGATGGATGAATGAGAAAATGGATGAGCAGGTGAGTGGAGGATTGAACGGAGAACTGCTGTGTCCCCGACCACAGGAGGGAGCAAACCTTGGCCCAATGCAATTCCAGTCATGACCAACAGAGGGTGCTCCCCTCTGAGGTTCTAAAAGATAATGAGCTTTCCGTACATCTTGTAAGGCTTTACGAGTGGCTTATGCTATCAGGCATGTGGCTCTAGGTAATGACCTAGTTAACGGTTTCAGTCAAAGCTGCCCACTCTCCACAGCTGAGTTTCCAGCGTGGCTGAGACAGTTAGACAGCCCTGTGAGGACTAAAAAGCCATCTCTGCATTTTGAAGGTGTAGGTGCAATCCCAGTAAGGACCTAGACGGCATCACTCCATTGGCAGAGACCTGTGATATCTACAGCCTACGTGCACCTACCTGCAGCACAGACCTGCATCTACGGCGGCGTAGGCTCGTTATGGGTTAAAGGTCACATTTTTCAAGCAGGCATTAAATGTGGCGGGACTCACATTGCCCTGGAAATCCTGGTTCTGTGCGCACTTGTATAAAACCCTGGCTAAGGGGCTTTACTCGTTCATTCACTCACTCATTCACTCATTCACTCCGATCACTGCACACACTTTTCTGAGTGTGAACTATGCCCAAAGCACAGGGAATATTAGAGTTGAAAAATCAAGTCCTTGCCTGTAGAGCTCAGAGTTTAGAGGGGAAGATAGGCATGAGCAGACGTTTCAAATGCCAGCGCCATCATACAGACTGTGTAGGATGACACAGGAGCACGGAGAAAGGGCAGGGGATGGGGTCCCTCGGGAGACACTTCAGGAAGAGGTGGCCTTCACGCTTCATCTGAGAGGGTGAATGGGCCGGCAGGTGCGGTGATGGGGTTCCCGGCAGGACCAGCGAGAGCAAGCACTGGCGCTTGGAGGACGTGTCCTGCTTGGAGAAGTGCCCTGAGAGCGGTTACAGTGACAGGCGTGCACGCAGGGCCGGACGACGAAGGGTCTTGAGTGCCCAGAGAGCAGGCCCCACTTCGTCCCAATGGCAAGAGGCAGCTTTTGGAGGATTTTAAGCAGGGATGTGGCAAGGTCAGATTTGTATTTTGAAAGGCCACCTTGTTGGTCATGAAGAAAGTCAGGGGAGGGGGCACCAGGCTGGGGTCAGGAGACCTCTCCGAGCTCAGTGTTCTCACCGGACGGTCTGAAGGCGGAAGAGGGGGGTCTGTAAGCTTCCTCCAGACTCAAAGTCCTGTTTTCCTGCAGATGCAGAGACAGATGCTTTAGTCCTTCAGAGTGAACAGAGGTTAGCAGAAACACACCACAACTGAGGCGGGGGTGGAGGGACAAGGTCTCCAGCAATCTGGGGTCTAAAAATACCACCATCTAACTGGGCCTGCCTGTCACCCACGTCTTCAGTGAGTCTGACATGGTGTCAAGAAGCGCTGTCTGGGTCTGTCTTCAGCTCCAGTTAAGAAGAGCCTGCAGGAGGGAACCAGGCAGGGGAAACGTCGCTCACTGTGCTGGACGGGTATCCTGCTGCGGTGACTCGGCTCTGACAAAGCTCCGGAGGCAGAAGTCAGAGTTGGACACCTCCCTGGATTCACCCCTTGTTCCCTGGGGGGGCGTGTCTTTGCCATCTCTGGAGGACTGTTCTGCCACGGCCTTTCTGGAACCTGCCTTCCCCTGGGAATGCCAGGAGAGAACTCAGGAAGGAACGTACTCTGTTGCTCTTCCCAGGCAGCCCACGCTCAGGAGGGCTCCGTGCTGCTCATGAGGCGAGAGTGGAGGTGCATGACAAGAGGACGTGACCTTAACATGCGAGTTCACCAGATAGAGACAGCAGGAGGGGTGCTCCTGGGAGAGGAAACAGCATAGTTAGTTCCCCGAGTCAGGAATTATGGTAACCTAATGCAATCGTGTTGGAACAGGTCTTGCGTGTTGCTTTTTCAGTAATTAGAGAATCCTGTAACGTCAAAGGAGATGGTTTAGGGGAGGACGCTGTCCAGGTCTTTCTTGGTGGGATATTGATGAGGCTGAGGCTGGTAGGACTGGTATTAACCAGGGACTCCGTAGTCCTCGTAGTATTGCAAATATTCGCCTGTAAACCTCCTGGGCCCAGGAGTGGTTGCGCGTGTGTGTGTGTGTGTGTGTGTGTGTGTGTGTGTGTTGATTTTAAAAACTTTCAAAAGGATATATGCAATTTGGTACTAATTTGTGCATTTGAAAACCACACAAGATAGTACTATAAATTATTTAGGTATTTATCCTTAAATCACGAAAGTGAGAAAATACAGGCAGGAAGACTCTATTCCAACTTTGATATAGAGGCCACCTCTGGGGAGAAGTAGGCAAAGGTTTTACAGTATCTGCAACATTTTTCTTCAAAGCGAATATGCTACTAAATTGTCTTTGCTTTTTTGTGTGTGCTTTAAGGGTTCCATAGTTCATGGTTAAGATATAAAAACGGAAATCATGGTCAACAATAATGAAACCAGAGCTCTTTTCTAGCGCTCGTCCACTCAGGCTGTGGCTCATTAGGGCTCTGCCTGGCCGGCCCTCCCCCACCCAGACCTGCCTTCTTTCTCCCAGACCAGGTGGCACCTTAGAATCGAGCTACTTTCTCCAGGCCCCTGACCTGTCACCGCCGTGGGCCTTTCTGAGTCCAATCAGTGCTGCAGATCTGGGGTCTGATGCCTGTGTTGTCACCGGTTCAATCACTCTGCCCCCTCCTACTCCATCTGGGCCCAGTCCCTGACGTGGCTTCAGCTCTGACTGCAGTTTTAGATGAGATAAGCTGCCCCTTTCTGGTGCTTTGGAGGGAGTGGGTGCAGGATTCTGCTACCCACCTTGGGTTTAGGTCAGTCCTCCGTGCCTGGCCACCATCCCCAATAGAAACCCCTCCAGACCCCCAGTTTTTCACCTCATGTTGTCCCCGACCAAAAATTCCTCTGTTCCCCTGTACCCCACCTTCCTCCCTGTGCATGCCAAGCCCCAGCTGTAGAGCAGGAATGCCCATCCACCCTGGACCTCTCTCCCAGCTCTCTCCACCACACCTACCAAGACTTGGCAGTCCCTGGAGGGTGGCATTTCCTGACAGGCCCCTCATCCAGGTCAGAGATAGCTTAAAATTTTCCCCAATCTGCCCTGCCCCTCCTAGACCATTATTTCTCCAACTTCACATACAAAGCCCTTTCTTTAACGATCACATCGTCAGGCCAGATGGTCCTGTTGCTTGTTGCTGTTCCTTCCTGCTGTCATCTCCCAAACCCCTGGACATCCCCTTTATTCATGGAGAACTCTGGCACCTGAACTCCACACCCTGACGACTTTGACAATTATAGATTTCAAACTAGTGGGCCACAGGCTGAATCACAGATACTGTTTGTTTGTTTGTTTGTAAGTAGGAATGTGTATTAGTCAGCTCGGGCTGCCATAACAAAATATCATAGATGGAGAGGCTTAAACAACAGAAATTTACTTTCTCACAGTTCTAGGGACTAGAGGTCTGAGACCAGGTGTCAGCTGGGTCCTTTCCTGGCTTGCAGATTGTCATCTTCTCATTGTGTCCTTATGTGGCCTTTTTTCTGTGTGTATGCAGGGGAAGGGCGAGGAGAGAGAGAAAAAGAGAGAGGGAGAGAGAAAGAGAGAGAGAGAGGAAGAGAGACAGAGAGAGAGAGAGAGGAAGAGAGATGGAGAGAGAGGGAGAGGGAGAGAGAGGGAAAGAGAGAAAGAGAGAAACAGAAGCAGAGAGAGGGAGAGAGAGAGAGGGAGAGAATGAGCTCTCATGTGTCTATTCTTACAAAGACATTAATCCTATTAGATCAGGGCTGCACCCCGTGACCTCATTTAACCTTAAATACTTGCTTAGAGGCTGCGTTTCCAAATACAGACACGCTGGGAGCTGGGACTTCAACCTGTGAATTTTGGGGGGATGCAAACTTTCAGTCCACAACAGAATGCAGGTGTCCGTAAGTACGCATGCACTCTGGTTTGCTACCGTCCTTGCCGTTCCTGTTTCTTCCTCCCTTCCTGCTGCAATCCCCTGCGTGGTCACCACCCTGAATGGTCTTCACTCTTCTCCAGCTCGGCTGCGTCCTGAGCCATGCCAGCACCCAGAACCCTGAACTCCTGACGCCAGTCCACATCCTTCTGTCACAGCCTCCTAACTTTCTACCCTGCTGAACTGGGTCCGCTGGAAAAGCACAAAACTACGTTTCTAAGTCCCAGGTCTTGGGACTGCCTTCTACTCAAGAGCCTCGTGTGGCTCCGTTCCCCAGAGCCTTTGCCGCACCTGAGGAAGACCAACCAGTCCAGCTCACACTGCGAAAGAGAGCACTGAAAAGAACACTGGAACTGGAGCTACAAAACTCATGCAGCCAGGGGCAAATAATTTAGCTTTTCTGGCCTCAGTTTCCCCTTATGGAGATGAGAGAAAACCAATTCCTCCTTCCTAAGATTTTTGGGCATCCGTGGAAGCCTTTGTAAACAGCGAGCACTGAGCTCAGGGAGTCGGTTGTCATTTGGGAAGCACAGGTTCCCTACTGGAGGATGCCACCTACTTAGACAGATGTATTAGTCAGGGTTCACTGGAGAACAGAGCCAACAGGATGTATATATTATAAGTAATTCATTTACATGCTATGGCGGATGAGAGGTCTGAGATCTGCAATCAGTGAGCTGGAGAACCAAGAGAGCTGACAGTGTAGTTCCAGTCCAAAGACAGGCTGGCTCAAGGCCCAAGGAGAGCTGATATTTCAGTTGAAGTCAGAGGCTGGAGATCAGTGTCCCAGCCCAAGGACTCAGGCGGGAGGAGTTTCCTCTTATTCAGAAGTTTTGTTCTTTCAGCATCATCAATTGATTGGGTGAAGCCCACCTACATAAGGGAAGGCAATCTGCCTTACTCAGTCTACTCATTCAAATGCTAATCTCCTCCAGAGACACCCCCCCAGACACACCCAGGATAATGTTTAGCCAAATATCTGGGCACCCTGTGGCCCCACCAAGTTGACACAAAAAATTAACCATCACAACAAAGGACACAGACTTTCCAAAGTCAGTAATTTCTCTCCTTTTGTATACATAGATGAGAAGCCCAGTGATTTAAACAGTACTGCAGGGTACTTTGTTGATAGCCTTGGAATTCATCTATGTTCAAGGATGACAGAACTAATGGAGCCAAGACCATAAAAACAGAAATGTTTCGGAAGAGTAGAAAGTTCCATAGACATGTCTGCTGGTGCTGGTATCATGGTTCAAACCAGAACAATCATTTTCTGGGAACCAGTCACAAGGAAGACCCTGGGCCTGGCCCACTAGAAGCCCAGTTAGAGAAAGATGAAGGTCTTGGGATCCCTGAAGCATCCCAGTTCCATGTGCAGCCTGAGTCTGCCCAAGAGCATGGTCCCTTGGCCTCTCCCTGGGCTTCAATGTCCTCATCTGAGCAAGAAAGCTCCAGACCAGGTAGGGATGTACAGAGTCATGATAACCGCAGCCCCGAGAAACCGCGGCCAAGTTCCTCACATCTTCTGGTCTCGGTTTCCTGGCGGGTAAAGTGACAGTCGTCATTGCTCTCATAGCTGGTGTGAGTATTCATGAGATAGTGTCAGAGGATGCTCACCACATGTGACAGGTGTCCAGTGGAACTTTACAGGTGCCATCTATTCATGAGTTTGTGCACAGATTAAACGTGGATTTCCATGCCTGCTATGACCAGGGACTGTGCTAGTGGCTGGAGACACAACAGCAAATCAAGGAGTTGTCAAATTCCTTCCCCCAAGGGGGATGAGGCAGAACCAGCCAAGTCAAGACTCAACGTCCATCCCATGTAGTTACTCATGCAGCAGGTAAGACAGGGTGTGGTGAGGCCCAGAGGAGGGGTGTCACACCCCGGCTGGGGCTGGGTACAGGAAAGGCTTTCCAGGGGAAACGGCCCTGAGTCTGGATTTCCATGAGTAAGTTAGAAGTTTGGTCCCTAACGATAACATAGTTAACTCCTTGTCTTGTTTCTTCTTCCACTGGTGCTGAGATCCTGGAGCCATCTGATGACGTTAGACACTCAACATCCTGGAACCGAACCTCAGGACCGCTCAGACCCATCGTGATGTCTAGCTGTGTCCAGCCTTAACCTGCACTTGTGCAGGTCTCTGCCGTCACATGGAGGATAAAGAAGTCAGGGCCAAGAGAAAAGCGTCTCCCTCCGTACATCAGAGCACATTCCAGATGGAATACAGAGGCAATGTAAGTGCGAGAGATCCAGTACAACCCCAGAAAAACTAGAAAGGAGTATCTGTCACACACGTGGGGGGAGAAGGGACTTGCTGAGCACAGCAGCTGTAGGAAAATGCCCGAGGGGAAACAATGGGCAGAAGGGACGTCAGCAGATTTTAAAGTCTCTACACAGAGGGGTGGGTTGGGGTGGGGAGAAAACTAGCAGAAAAAATATTGGTGGCAAAGAGTTAATATCTTTATTATATAAAAAGTCATACACCTTAATGAGAAAAACAGGGAGTTTTCTGTGGCTAAATGGCTAAAAGACACAATTTCCAAAATTAAGAAAAGCACAGTTAGGAAAGAAACCTATGGGAAGATGCACCTCCCGTCCTCTGCAGCAACGCAGAAAACGTGAGCTGACGTGAAGCTGAGCAGCCATCTACACCCAGCAAAGCTGCCGCAATAGGACAATCCCGGGGCTGGCAGGGGATGGAGCAAAAAGCTTTCTGCTCCTTTGCCCGTGTGTATGGAGAGGGCATTGTCTGGTGGTACAACTTGTCTTTACTGCAAGGCTTTTGATAAACATATTTTGAGGGTTTTATATTATAGTCAAGAGGGAGCAACCCCATGTTTTTCTCTAGAGAGGCACAGGGACTTGTCAAAGTCACGTGTGTTTCTTTCACCCATTCAACAATTATTGAGCACCTCCTATGTGCAAGACACAGAGCCACAAGCTCTGCTGATAAAGCAGTGAAAGGTGGATAAGGTTTCTCAGCCAGGTGGTCCTCTGTCCAACGAGAATGTTGCATGGAGACCTTCCAGCAGCTTTGCAGGGTACTAGAGTCCTCCCTCCAGCATCTGAAAGAGGCAGAGAGGTGTCCGACCTTGCAGAGCCAAAAGCCTCTGGTCATTTGAGTCTCTCATTCATGTGGGTAACACAGACACCATGAAGTATTTGCCTGGGGAGGAGGCAGCCTCTGTGGAGGGTCTATAGACCAATGACCCGCATTCGGGGCTGGCCGTGGCTCCTTTCTGGCTGTGTTCCCTTACGAGACTCACTGACCTGTGTCTCTGGCCATCCGGTACCCACAGGGCTGAGTGGCAGAGGGTTCACGGAAGTGTCAGACAGACGTGAGGGGCGTCCATCACTCAGGAAACCAGGGCTTCTCTGGAAGCGGGCTGTTTATTTCAGCCAGTGCCCCAGAATCTGACGGTTCCTGCTCAGGCGGCCGCATTCCCGGTGAGGGATGCGAGTCTCTGCGCAGTGTCGCGCTTAGAGGAGGACCGTCCCACGCGGTAATGACTCCACGTTCCTTTCAGCACTTACAGAACTCTAATGACTTGATGGCTAATTTTGTTCTGATTCATATATTGCTTAATTAGGATTTTTACCCCGTTACAGATGGCTGTCTTCATTAAATCATGATCCATTCACTCTGACGGGAAGCAGCTAGTTTGGAGGGGCAGACGGCAATCTATTTTCTTCGCGTCAAAATGAGACACAAGGAAAGAAATCCAGGTAGAAATAATGCAATTTGTTCCATTTAGTTTTATCCGTAAAATTAGAGAGAGTTTTATGTTTATTTGTTTTGCATTTTCCCCTTGAGTTTTTTAGGGGTCTGCGCTGTGATCCTTACGAACCTTAAGCCGTCGGGGAGTTAGCGGGAGGCAGGGGCGGCGGGGCAGGCACGGGCAGCCGGCCAGGCCCCCACGGCTGGGCGTGCAGCGGCGGAGCTCGCCTGCACCAGGATGACACGTTGTGTTGCGCTGAGAATCGAATCCGTTGCTCTTGCGAAAGGAATTGTTCCCGTTTTCATTTTTCATTTCTTCGCTTTGTTTTGTTTTACAGATGGGAGAGTGAGCCTCAGCGAGTGAAGGTCACTTGCCCGAGAACACCAAGTGGTTCAGGTCGGGGCCAGCTCCACAGCTGATATCCTCATCCCGCATCACGGGCTGGTCCCACAGCATCGCCATCACCTGGGAACGTGTGAGAGGTGCAGAGTGTCCCCCCAACCCCCCATGTGCTAAATCGGACCCTGCATTTTACCAAGATCCGCAGGGGACGTGTGTGCTGCTCACAGGTTTAAAAAGCCCGGACAACTCCCATCATATCCAAGGGGGCGGGGTGTGTCTCGAACACGGCTTGCTTGGGAGTTGTCATTTGTGAAGTGCATACCAGGGGCCCGGCGCTCTACAGTTTTTGCAAAGTGCTTTATGTATTTTATCTCATTTAATCCTCATGAAAGTGTTGAATACAAAGCAGGTACTTTATTCCCACTTTGCTGATGGAGAAATCAAAGCCCTGAGAGGCTGAGTGTATTTGCCCAAAGCCTCACAACTAGTAGATGAGATTTAAACCCACTTCTGTCTGAGGGCCAAGCCTGGGCTTTCAGTGCTATAGCCAGATGCTGTGGTCTGAATCTTTGTGTCCCTCCAAGATGCACGTTGAACGGAACCCTTAATACAGTAGTGCTAAGAGATAGGGCCTTTAGGACGTGATCAGGCCATGAGGGCTCCACCGTCATCAATGGGATTGGTGCCCTTATAGGGGGAACCTCCTGTACCAGTTAGAGGGAACTCACTAGCCCTTTTTTCACCCTTTCTGCCACCTGAACATGAAGTGAGAGCCGCCATCCTGGAAGCACAGAGCAGCCCTCGCCAGCCACCAAACCTACAGATGTCTTGATCGCGGACTTCCCGGCCTCCAGAACTGTGAGAAATAAATTTCTGTCCTTTATAAATACCTAGTCTAAGATATTTTGTCATAGCTGCAGGAATGGGCTGAGACACCAACATTATCTCTAAGTGCCAATGACTTTTGAACCACTGTGAGAGCTAAAGATGTCTTCAGCATCATTCTAAGTGCATAACAGTCAGCCCTGCCCCCTGAAATTAAATAGATAAAATGTAATGTCACCTTTTCAAAATTATAACCTTCATAATGAATATCTATTATTTTATCTGTAATATAAATATATATTATATATAGTTAATATATACAATATAATCTATAGGAGACCTATAGATTCTTAGAAAGTGTGCAGACCTATTTGTTCCTCTATTGAATGAACCCAGTGAGCTGAATTTTTAAAATAAACTTTTTATTTTAAAATAGCTTTAAATTTAAAGGAAAAAATGTGAAGATAGTGCAAAGAGTTCCCATAGACCCCATGGTCAGTTCCCGCATTAGCATCTGACATCAGTATGGTACATTTGTCACAGTTAATGAACCAACGGTGATAATATCATTTATTAAAGTCCATACTTTGTTCAGATTTTTTTTGTTTTTAACCTGATGCTCTTTTACCGTCTCGAGATCCCACCCAGGACACCATATGACATTTAATTGTCATGTCCCCTTAGGCTTCTCCTAGCTGTGATGATTTCTCAAACTTTCCTTGTTTTTGATGACCTTGACAGTTTTGAGGATGACAGCTCAGGCATTTTTATGGAATGTCCCTCAGTTGAGACGTGTCTGGCGTTTTTCACATGATCGGGCTGGGGTTACAGGTTTTGGGATGAAGACCACAGCCATCCTCACCTCATACCAAGGCAGGGCACATGCTGTCATCACGACTTGCCACAGTTGACGCTGCCCTTGGTCACCGGGCAGAGCGAGTGCTTGCTGGGTTTCTCAAGGGTGAAGTTACTCGGTCCGTTCTGTACTGTCCTCTTTGGAAGGAAGTCACTGTGTGCAGCCCACACTGAAGGAGCGGGGAGTTATGTTCTCCCTTCTTGAGGGCAGAGTATCTGTATAAATTATTTGGAATTCTTCTGCAAGTGAGATTTGTCTATTCTATTCCACTTGTTTATTTAATCATGTGTTTATATCGGTATGGACTCATGGCTATTTATTTTATAATTTGAGTTATAATCCAAATACGACTTTATTTATGGTGTTGCTCAGATGGTTCTAGCTTTGGCCACTGGGAGTTCTTTCTGTTGGCTGCTGCTTCCCTCTGACGTACCCCCATCGCTGTGGGTTTCTGTTGAGCATTTCCTCACTTTCTGACACTACGGGACGCTAAGATGCTCCCGGTCATGTGTATACTCCTTCATCAGCCCTAGAATCGGCCATTGCTGCAAGAGGCTGCTTATGTTTTGTGTGTTTCTGTGTCTTTACGGTCGGTCAGTGTTTTCCCACCGACATCACCCTGACCCCGTTACTGCCTGCTACTGGGCTAGCTCTCGGGGTCTTTCTCTCTCCTAGATCTTTGCTTCTAACCAGCTGCTGCCTGGGAATAAGAGGCTGTGTCAGATCAGATCCCTCGGCGCCCACCTCTCCCGCCTCCTCTTCCTGCCCTTCCTCGCTCACCACCTTCCAACAGACTCCGGCCAGTGCCTCTTGCGCGCCAGGCTTCCCCTCTTGGGCCGTTCTCTACCTCCGACACTCCGTCACGGTCCCTTCTCCATCTTCAGGTCCCACTCAGGCGTTTCCTCTTCGGACGGTCCTCCTCTGACCATCCTACCCAAAACGAGTCTCTTGTATCATTTCTTTTCTCAACACTTTCTTTAAAACCAGCATTGCTTTTATTTCAGTTGATTTTGAATCTCTCTCCACCGCTGGTCTCTAAGCCCAAGTGGGACCACGCATATTTGTCAAAGGTAACACATTGCAGTGGTTAAAATTGTGGCCTCTGGAAGCAGATTGCCGGGGCTCACATTCTACCTCTGCTGTTCACCAGCAGCGGGATTTGGGGAAACTCACATCATCTCTTTATGCCACAGTTTCCTCATCTGTAAAATGGTGTGATCATAGACTAAGACATGTAAAAAGCTTACTGAGCACAACGCTTGAAACTTAGAAAATGATTATAGATATTACATTATTATTACTTTTTTCTTAGAAGTGTTCCAGGGGCAATTTCATTACCTCTGATGTGTTACTGACTGAGATTCCACGGCATAACATAGACCTGCAGAATCAACAAGAGACGTGCATTGTAACCATTTCAAACAGCACCTTTTGCCAAATTGTTGGGTATCAGCCCTTGCGGTGAGAAGGCACATTACAGCCCCTGCCGCGGCTGGATGTGGAAGATTCTGCCTCTTAAAATGAAAAGATCCCTTAGGAACTTCAGGACATTCAGCCTCCTCCGGGCCACACGGGGCTCCACTGTCCCCCAGACATGCATGGAATGTTCCTGCCTGCACCTGCACCCTTTGTGTCCCCCACAGCTGAAATCGCTGGCACACCCACCCCTCCCTTCCGTCCTTTCTGGACCCCCCTTGAGCTTGGCACACAGTTAGGCACTGGGGAGGAAGGATAAGCCTTGTCACAGGCCTGGTCCTGCCCTTCCAGAGCCACGGATCAACTGCCCGACACCTCCCCAGCCTTGAGTCTTACTGGAGCATGGAGCTGGCTTCCTCAATAAGCCCCTCCCACAGGGGTCCCCTGGCCTTTCTTGCCTCATCCACTGTTTGATATACCCTGGCTTGTGTGTCGCCATAGCGATGACTTTACTACTAGTAATAATAACCAATGCTCAAAATGCTCCTTAAATCCCACCAAGTGCTTCCCAGACATCATCTCAGAACCTCAGAGACTGGTAGAGCTGGGCCTACAGACCCCCTTTATCTAACCTTGGAGGGAACAGAGTGCCCCCCAGTGCACAGCCAGTGCCCAGCAAATGCCTGCGGAGTGAGTAAGGAAATGACCAAACACAAGAAATACTGGCTCAGGGGCTGGCGGTCCCTCCGCTGGTAAGCCTGGGGGCTTCTCACTCTGAGCCTGTTCTCCTCTGCAGGGAGGTGGGGCAGAGGGGCTTGCAGGGCGCCTGGTCAGGCCACCTTTCTGGTGTTGCCTTGGCAGCCTTGTGGAATAGGCCAGGGGAAGAATGGAGGATGCTACATCAGTGTCTCTGATCCTCTGACTACTTGAAAGTCATTATTATTGGATTCTAGCTGTCATGCAGTAAGGGGCTTCTGTATGTGAGGTGGTTTACCTGCGCCATCTCGTCTCACCTCCCCAGCAGCTCTGTGACGGAGACAGCCTCATCCCTCCTTGCAGGCATGGATGAGAAGGAAGAGCAGTGAGGAATGGAGCCAGTGTCTGCACCAACACCTGCCTGTTCCAAAGCCTTTGCCACGTATACTGACATGTCGTATTCATTACAAACTGGGCACTCCCTCGGGGTTCTAAATTTGAAGGATCCAAGAGGTTCCTAGAGGACAAAGAATAGAAAGAGAAAGCGCTGAGAGATAGCGCTGAGTGAGAGCACAAGCACCGAACCCATCACGGAGAGGTGGGAAGCGGATGGCGGTATTGCTTTGCTGAGATTCCTGTTTGCACAGAGCATGCACGGAAGCCTCTGTCTTCTTCAGCCACCTCGCCATTCAAACCACCTGTGGCCACTTCCCCATATCACCTCCCCTTAGCTCCCCTTCCATGAACTCCTAGAATTTCAGTTCTAGAAGACACTCAGAGATCAAATCATCAACTTTCCTTCTTTTGTAAATGATACAATTGAAGATCAGAGAAGGCAAGAGGCTTGTTCAAGGGCAAACAGCAACTTGATGCCACAGTTGGCACAGGATCCAGGTTCTCTGAGTCCTAAGTTATTTCCCAGGTGACCTTGACCTAATGGAGTGACCTGATTTCACCTGGTTTCACACGGGAGTTGCCATGGGGATTTGCATCCTCCATCCCATCTCTGTGCATGTCCCGGTCCTGCGGAGTATAACCCCGAAGGTGAGGAGGGGACTGATTTCCACCCTTTGCTCACCTCACAGCTCTCCCTCACGCCCATAATTAGGCTTCAGAAAAAGAATGCAAAGACTTTTTCCTTGAAACTTGCTCTGGATCTTTCTTCGGAGTCGCTCTTTCATCCTCTCCCAAATCCCAGCCAGGGCAGCAGGGACTTGGCTTCAGAGCCCAGAGTCCCAAATCACTGTGGGACCAGCCCCCCTAGCGCATCAGCCGCTGGCACCCGGGGTTTGGTGTGGGAGGAACCCAAACAGTGATGGATAACCACCATCATTCCCAGCCCGATGGCTGCGGCGCCGTCCACCTCGCCGTGAAGAGAGTCCCGCGCTTGGCAAGGGAGATGCTGGCACACAGACCTGGCTGTTTTTATGATCCAACTCTGAGTAAATTCCTCTGAGGGCCTGTTTAGCTCCAGGCAAGCAGGAAGAGATTAAATACATTAATGGATGCGATAGCACTTTCCAAAGTGCAGAAAGGTTGTGGAAGCACTTTCTAACTGTAGAGTGTTATGTAAACACGAGCTGAGACCAGTGTGAGCACCCTGCCGGGTGCTGCTGGACTGCCGGAAGCTACTCCGAGCTGCTCACCAGAGACCTCTGTGCCACGATTTCCAGCTACCTCATGAATCTAGGTTTATGATCTGGGCCATCAGGCGAATGCTTTTTCTCCCCCTCGTGGAACTTTCCTTTGCAGCAGGCTGGACTGCCCAACCACGTGACTTCAATTTAAAAGTGCATGCTGATTGCAAGGAAAATTTTCAGTCACTCCTTTCCTCAACAAAAGTATCATTTTATGCAGAATTAGGTAAATGTGGTGAGTCCTGGAGAACACTGAACAATTCCTTGAAGCTTTATAAAAGGCATAAACAGCTACATGAAGAGCTTAATGTTTCTTCTAACCAATAATTATTATTAGTGATTACGTGACTGTATACATTTGTCAAAACTTACAAATGTTAAAACTGGTAAATTTCATTGTATTTGAATTATGCTTCAATAAAGCTAATTGTTTTTAAAAAAGACATAAACACCTAGGCACACTCTGGTATCTTTCAAACAATAATTGTTAGTTCAATGTAACCCAGTGTATTCCTAGGAGGGAAAAAGATCTCTTCTCCACCCATCTCTAGGTTCCTGGCTGAGGCCCCTGTTATAAAAGACCGATTAACAAGAAAAGCACCCAAATGGATTTGATACAGGTTTATGTGACGTGGGAGCCTTCAAAGGAAAATGAGGCCTGAAGAAACAGCTCAGCTCTTTGACATCTTTGTGCCATGTTTGATGAAGGCTGGATAGTTGCGTCGAAATATTATCGGACAAAGAGGGGATGATCAAATGGCAATAAACCGGGGGGACTTAGCAAGTCCTGTTCAGATTCTTCTCTGTGACTGCGAACTAAAATAAAATCTTAAGCGCCCCCGCCAGACATTGGCTGACTGAATGGACCCCCTCTTGGCCAAGGGAATATCCTAAAACTAAATTGCCTGCCAGGAGGAGGGAATCATACATGCCTCATCATGCCCCCCTCCCTTCTTGGAGACACCCTTTGTAACCAATCCGCAGGCCTGAGGGTGAGCAAGACAAACCCGCAGGTCCTCAATTTACACAACAAATGTACGTCCAGTGGTTTGTCTCTGATAAACAACTCCTTATCTTAAAACATTCCACTCCTTTAGACAAAGCTTCTTGTCTTTAATCAATTATAAATTGAAGAGTCATTAAACCCACCTATAACCTGTAAGCTCCCCGCCCTCAAGATGGCCCACCTTTTCGGGCCAAACCAATGTATGCCTCCCATGTATTGATTTACAATTTGACCTGTAACCCCTGTCTCCCTGAAATGTATAAAACCAGATTGTAACCCAACCACATCGAGTCCACTTACTCAAGGCTTCTTGGGCATGGCTCCAGGTCATGGTCCTCAAATTTGACTCAGAATAAACTTCTTTAAAATTATTTTACAGTTTGGCTTTTTTTCCATTGACAACCTCATCAATATAGAATGTTCCTCTCTGCAATATTTTAAATCTTATCTTCAGGACACGCTGGCTGAAAAAGAGTTCTGAAACTTCAGGCAAGCTTCACATCAAATAACCCTCCCTAAGAATTTCCTCATATTCTATAGCTTTGTATTTCAAATTTAAAAGCCATTCTTCTATAACAGCTTCCTGCCGATTACAGGAAAGCCTTTGTCTTAACTTGTTAACACATTTAATCAAACAGAAAATTCTGCCTGACTCTCCTCTGCCACAGCCCTCCTTGGATAGATGCTCAAAGAGGAATTTTAAAGCAGGTGGTTTTCAATGGGGCTGAAGGCAAAGTATGCCCCCTTTGCCAGCTGCCTTCTAATTGGAAGTTCCCAGGGATGTGTGACTTTAAAGTCAGACAGGATCCACTTTCCTTTGCACAATCTAGCATTGGCAGTGGGTCCGGCACTCCCAGTGGTTCTTACTGTTATGTGGGAACACTTGTTTCTAGATCTTGCTATTTCCACTGTTAAGGAAGGAACATGATTAATGTAGCTTCCAATGTCCTCTGTTTCCTTCCATATGGAGGGAATTTTGTTAGAAGCCTTTCTCTGTCCCGTTTACTAAATCTCTCTGGGGGCTGAAGTGACTTACCAATAAACCAGGCAGGCGCCGATTAGTTCCTCTTTTCATATTGAGTATGAGTTCTCTACTCCTCCATATGCAGAAGCTAATCTGGGAACACCCCTCCCCATATGGACCCAGTGTCCTGTCCCACTCCAGCTGCTGGGACTGGCAGTTAACTCAGTCCAATTCTAGGGTTTAATTTTAGCCCACATACCTCAAGATATAAGCCATGTCCTCCAGCCTACCTCTGTGACAGTTTGATGTTGCATCTACCCCTTATGGACAAAGAACTACACTTAAATACCCCAGCACTTGTAAGACAAGGCAGTGGACATGCGTTAAATCCTTGGTCCTACCACACAACTAGAGTTTGACCACAGACCTGCCACTTGATATTTCTGGTCCCTATATGTAACACGTGAAAAATAATGAAACCAGCATCACTGGGCAGGTGTGGGTATCAAATGAAATAATGGATGGGAAAGAGCTTGGTAAACTGTGATAGCCTCTGTACAAATGAGCCATGTCTAAAACCACCGTTAACAGGGTCTTTATTAAACATATACAGTGCACACACACATGTAGAGAGCCCAGCTACTTACATGACATCTGTTCACTTTGCACCTCATAGATCATTGTCCACTTTATAATCTCGGCTCCAGAACTAGCCCTGAGCAAGACTTTGTGGCAGGTGAAGGCACCACTTAGTTGGATGTCACATGAATGTAGTCAGATGGCTAATAACTGGGGTCTGATGTCAGACAGAACTGGTTTGACTTCCATCTCCACCCCTCACTAGCTGGGTATCTGTGGGTGAATTATTTCACCCTTTTTAGTCTTGAATTCTTTGTCTGCCAGATAAAAAGAATAATAGCTGAGGGTGATAATGGAACCTGCTTTGCAGAGTTACTATGAGGAACAAATGAAGGAAGGCATGAGACGGACCCAATACGAATTTGGGAACATCATAGACATTTGTTCCATGTTAACAGGCACTGTAGTGTCTACCCACCATCTCCACCATGGCACTCATGATAGTCACGGCCCCCAAACTGGTCAGGATTCTCACCAAAGCTCTCGTCTGAGCCCAGCCTCCTTCCCAGCCCTCGTAACCCACTCCTCTTGGCATCCCGCAAGCTCTCGGTTCCCCCAGTCAACCACACCCCTCATTCCCTGTTTGCCCCAAGCTCCTGGCAGGTCAACAGGAACAATGTTCATTTGCTGATTCATTCATTCAGCAAGAACGCGCTGAGAACCTCCTCCAGCCAAACCCTAGGCTGGAACTTGGGGTCACCAAGGCAAATCAGTCTCATTTTCCCAACCCTGAGGAGCTCCCTCAAGTGGGTAACGAAACTAAATGGCCCCACTCCACAGCCAGCTGAGAAAGGGCAACTCGGGAGGGACAGGCAGTGCTTTGGGATTCCTTCCAAAGAGGTCACATTTAATAAGAACTTTGCCCATAGGAGATGCTGAGGAGGAGCTTCCCAAATGAAGGGAAGGGTAAGGAAAAGGACTAAGGTAAAGAGACATGAAAGTGGGAAACTATGGGAATTGAGAGATGAAAGGTTTTAGCAATCCAGAGCCTGAGGTGCTTGAGAGGAGGCCACCACGCAGAACTTGGTAATCAGAGATAAGGTTGGACAGGTGAGCTGAAGTCAGGCTTTGCAGAGCACTGGATTCCGTGCTCAGGACTTCTGCGTGCCGTGGGAGTCCACTGAAGCCGTTTGAGCCAGGGCGTGCAGTAATGAGGGCAGCTCCTCAGGTCAACGAGGAGAACAAGGAGGAAGGAAGGATTGTGGCAGGTGGGGAGGACCAGAAGCCTTCTGAAGACCAGTGAGCAATATGATCTTCATCATTTGTTTGCTAGTTTATACAAGACATGGTTATTGAGCTCCTGTGTTGGGCAGCAGCTGTATCTATGAATGGGACTCTCAAGCCCTCCTGGCCCTCTGTTTCTTCATCTGCAAAAGAAGGATGTCGATATTCAGGGACAGAGGCTATGTTGTCTGGAGCCAAGTCTTGGGCATGGCTGGCTCCTGCTGCTTTCTGGAGTTTTCTGTAGTCTTCAGAGTGTAGGACTCTACTCTGTCCAATCAACCGACTCTTCTGGACTTGAGAACTTAGAATGTCTCCTCAGCCTTTCCCAAGTGCCACTGGACTGTCATGTGCCGAGGATGGGGCAGACATTTCCTTATCATCTAGACACACCTAGTAGCTGCTCACTCAGAAATTGAATGCCATTGAATGCCACTGAATGTCAGCATCCTCTGACAGGGCATACTCTCCAAGCAGATGAGGAATCACAGGTGCAAAAGGGGAATTTTCATCTATTGAACCTTTACTTCATGCACAGATAGTGTGTCTGGGGTCTTTATTGATCTCCACTTAACCCTCCAAGAACCCTGGGAAGTATGTGTTTGTGTTCTCATGTTCTCAGTGACCAGGCTGAGGGCCAGAGAGCAAGACATTTGCCTGAAATCACAGAGCAAGGCATTTGCCTGAAGTCACAAAGCAAGGACTCAGCAGAGTCGGGACCAAACCCCAATGGGGCTGACTCCACAGTCAGTGTTCTTTCACCTACACCCCACCCCTGCCCAGTACCTCTCCCTCTACGGCTTTGGGGTGGCCCTCACACATCTCAGCGTCCCCAGAATCATGGATTTCCCCACCTCCAGGAAAATAGGGCTGCTGTAGCAACAAGATCCAGGGAAGAAATACCACTTTAATACATCTCGTCCGTCACCTGCCCCAACAAGAAAAACAAACAGTTAAACATGCTCTCTGTGCCCTCTCAAACTCTGGTGGAGAACAACAATTAAAACTTATCATTGCAGAAGTTGCCCTAGAGACAAATGAAAGGAAATTGAATGTGGGAACAGGGGGAGAGAGGGATTTCCACGGGGGATCTGGGTAGCTTCGGGACTGTTCAGAGAGACGATCATTTCACGGCAGCTTTAGCTGGCAGGCTTCTAGTGGAAATGCTCAAGAGCAAGCCCCTGATTTTTCTGGAGTGGTTTTTTTCAGTGAAAATCAGATTTTCTCAAATGAATATAAGTGTACAGGTGTACATATAAACATTTATATGTGCGTGTGTATATACCAACATATTTGCTTATAAAAAGGCTTTCTAACTTAAAAAATAAAAGATGCTCATTAAAGAAAATCTTGAGGGTAAAAAAAGCAGGAAGAGGAGAGGAATCCCCTTTGGTCCTACCCTCTCCTGTCTTTCTTTTGCCCAGCAAACGGGTCCTCTTGGAAATAGAGTCGTGGGTAACATCTGATTCACTCTCTTCCATTTCTCTTCACACAGACTCAAAATCATGATTCAGAAGGGGAAGGAGTTTATTCAACACCTACACTGTGCCAGGCAGGTGCTCCCAGCTTTGCCTTTGCTGCTTCATTAATTCTCACTGCAATGCTGGGAGGTCAGTGTCATTATCCCTGTTTTAGGGTTGAAAAACCTGAAGCTCAGAGTAGTTCAAAAACATTCCCAAGTCACACAGCTTCCAAATGGTGGAGCTTAGATCCCCGCTGGGCTCTAACAGACTCCAAAGTGTCTAATATGCTCAGACCTCAGGGGAACAGTGTGGAAAAAGACTTAAGACTCGGCTCTTACTCTCCTCATGCAACATGGATAGTCGTCTGTTCATGGCATTGACCAGAAGCCCAGACACAATGCTGCCATTGGAAGAAGTTTAATCAAAGTCATTTGCAAATTCACAGAATGAGCATATTACTTTCATCTGGAGAGAGACAAAGGGAGATTAGATTAATGGAAGGGGTGACATTTGAGCTGGTCCTAGAAAGGGGGTGAGATTTGAAAGGGCATTTTGGGGGAGATGGAGGGCATTCTAGGCAGAAGTAACAGCCTGGAGAAAGAAAAAGAGAACACTCGAGAGCCACAGACAGAAGACAGATTTATTTGGCTGGAACTTGGGGATGTGTGGGTGGAAGACACAGAAAAGGAACCTGGAAATGAGGTTGGAGACAGCATTGGAGAGCCTTGAATGATCAATGAAGGGTTGGCATTTCTCTTATTGAGCACGGAATGGTAAGCTCTGAGTGATAGTTTAAGGGAATCACTATTGGAGCACCTTGAAGGTTGAATTAATGGAGTGGGGGAAGCTTTCCGTGGTAGAAAACCAGGTAGGCTGCAGTTATTGCCACAGAACAAAGGACTGTGAGAGTCAAATGGCAACAGTTAGGGGAGATAAGAAGAGAGTACTGGAATCCAAAATATATCAGAGATAAAAATGATAAGATTCATATTGGAGAGATTTCTGACTTGAATTACGGAGCAGATGGTGGGGCCATCAACTAGGAGAGGGAGCCCAGGAAGAGAGAAGTAAGCTTGGGGGACAACACAATGAAATAAACTTTTGTCCAGTTGAGTTCAAGGTGACTATGAAGCATATAGGTAGAATATCCAGCTGACAGGTGAATGCATATGTCTAATGCTGGAGATGCTGGTCTAGCTCTTTCCAACACATCCCAACACAGACCCAATGGAGGCCTTGGAGATCATCTATTCAAGCCTCATCATCCCTACAGCAGACCCAACAGCACCTTAGCCTCAATTCATTGACCTGTCGACACCCATCCCCAGATCCACTTCCTTTATTTCCTCATTCCTGGGACATTCCTCGTTCTGAAGTCACAACTTCTAGTATTCTCCACTGTGATCTAACCATTCCATCTTCTCAAGCCTTTGTTCCAAGTTGGCCTCATCAGCACTCTTTCCCCCTTGACCTCTCCATTTTCTCCCAGGCTTTGGGGTCCCTCATGTCCATTTTCCATCCTTATACAGACTTTACTCAATAGTGGACCCTCTAAGCCATTCTTCCACCAATACCCTTGATGCCCTTGGACCTCTGTCCCTGCACTGCATTCACCTGGTAAAACTCCATCACTCCATCAATGAAAAATCCTACCTTCTTCTCTGTTCCTGTGCTGGATTGCTGAGCAGGAGAAAAATCAAGCAACTGCATTGATCGAGTCTACTAAAAATTCTTGGTCTTTCCTCACTTGGGCCCCCACTCCATTGTCAAGACCTTGTACTTTTCCGTTTTTAGCTCTCTTTCTAATTCCATTTTGTTCTTCTTGCTCCATAAGTTGTCCCCCTTTTTCCCCTGCATCTTTAGTCTTTTTAATTAGCTCCACGCTCAGATCTCTCTCACTTCAGCTGTCATCTAACTTCTCATATTTTTCTCTTCCCAACTTGTCAAAGGACTTGTCGTTAATGCCATTCACTGACTTCCATTCACTTCTCCAAAACTGTCTTTTATCCCCACCAGCCTTCTAGAACTGCTCTCAGGAAGGGCATTAGGGAGCTTCCAAGAACCCATGGCAACATGCTTCTTCCATGCTTCATTTCACTATGCCCGTCTCTTAGATTTAACTCTACAAATAACTGGATTTTCCTTGAGTCTCCTATTCCCATGACATGACAGCTTCTGGTTTATCTCACACCACTTTCATTCTTTCCCAAGATTCTCCATGAGTTCCTCCTCCTCTTCCCATCCCTTAAGTGTTATTCCTTGACATTCTATCCTCAGATCATGACTCTTTTAGCTTTACACATACCCTTGCCTGGGGGCTTTTACTTAGTGCCATTGTTCAAATTACCAACTAAATATTGACAACTCCAAAGACTGTCTCATTAAGCTGAACCTCTTCCATGAGCCAGACTTAAATCTATTTGCACCCCTGATTCCTCTACCTAGGCACACCACTGGCTCCTCAAATTCAACATGTCAAAGTGCTTTCTCTCTTACTTGGTGGCATGACCATCTATCTGATTTAATCTGGAAGCCATCCTTGACTCTTCCTTCCCTTACCTATCAGATCCAACAGATCTCCAGGTTCTGATGATTTTATCACCTATATATCTCTGAAACCATTTACTTCCTCAGTATCTCCCAGTATTTTATGTATCCTTAGCATCTTTCCTCTGAATTCCTGCAACACTCTCCTCACTGGTCTCCTACATACAGCCTTATTTCCTTCAAATCCAAAAATATCTTTAGCTATTAAAGATAAATCCCACAAAATCACTCTCCACTTTAAAACCTTTCAAAGACCCTGGATTGCCAGTAAGCAGTGTATACCAAAGAGGTGTTTAAACACTGGCTTTTTAGAATGTTAAAAATTGCTACCAAGTCAATAAATTAAGTAGTTTTCTTCATTATAGAACTTCTCAGTCCCTCATGGGCTACTGTTTATTGGGAATTTCTAAGATATTACCGGAACACACTGAGCCTCAGGACTTTTTCCTAAGGAGCATTTTCCTGGATTGGTTTTCTAGGAAACATGTTTCAGAACTACATGATAAAGTCAGAGCTTCAGAGTCCAGCATCTAAGGACCACATGATGTCTACCAAACTGATCCCTCCAGTCTGACTTTGAGCACTGCCCACATTGCTGCTGCGCTGTGGAAATGGCAGACACAGGGACATCCCCACCTTTCCCATCCCGTCTGCCACCCCTTTGTTGCTCATGCTGTGCCCTCTGTGTGGACTGCTCTTCCAATCCTTCTTCACTTGACTAATTCCTGATAATTCTTCATGTCTCAGCATAGTTGTCACCTCCTCCAGGAAGCCTAGAGATCATGGAATATACTAGTAGGGAGAGTCAGATTTGCAGAGCACCCAAGCAGTTAAAGGAGAATTGGGACTAATTCATACCTGGGCAATCACAAGGGGGCCAAGAAAGGGTCCGGTGAGTTGCCAAGACCACTCTGGTCCCACCTAGGTTTGCTTAGCCCTGGAGGAGAAGAGCTGGAGAAAAGCTAATTCTCCTAGACTGGATACGCCAACAGAGAGAGCCCAGAAAAATCCAAGACATCTTTGTTCAGTCCCTCTTCCCGTTCCTCCAATCAAGTTCCTCTTCCTCTTTCCAGGAGCCATAAATTGGTGGATGTGAACTAAAGGGTAAAACCTCTTTCCAACATTTCCGGAAGGACTTAGAAGTTCCTATTTTATAGACCAAAGTAGAAAATGTGAGCAAGAGAGAAAGTGATTTCTCCTTTGCGGGAAACATCACTCAGGCTTCATTCTGTCAGGGAAACAGGCCATGCGTGCATCAGAGGGTTTAACAGAAGCTGGGGCCCCGCTAATCTAATTCCAGCAGTTGGTGCCTTCTGAAATTCTCCCTGTGGCCCTGAGAAAAGAGACACAACAGAGCCTAGAAGCAGAAAGTTAACAGGGGTCCAAACGGCCTCCATTCCTGGCTGTTCAGAGGAGTGGAAGTCAAAAGTCCGTCTCAATGAGCTTTACCATTGTCTGAGTCACAGAAGTCACGTCGCCCCCTCATTTCCTCCGAAATCTGTCTGGTTATTCTAGTTAGGAAGGTGTCTAGACCTACATTCAGCTTCTATTTCTCTTCCCAAATGTGTTCCGGTCGCCCCCATGTCACACGGTCGTCTGCTCTCTGAGGACTGCTTCCTCCTTCCAACTGCCGGCTTCATCGCCATCTTACCTCTGCTCATTCCCTCTGTTTCCCATCAATCTAATCAGTCTCTGTCTCCCTAACCTTGAATTGCCCACAACCAAATGCAAACTGTCGTGAAGTTGTTTCTTCATTGAGTGCATCAGCAACCCGTCTCCCTGGCAAAATGCATTGTCTATCCTGCAGCCTGGACGCAGTTTCTGGTTGTCATGCCTCATTACGATCAAGGTTGAGACACAGCATGGTGCCCTGGAAGGAGCAAGCTTGGGTTTCCATGCAACTCTGCCAATAAACAGCTGCTCTATTTAAGTTTAAGGGCCTTAACTTGTCTGGGCCTCAATTTCCCCATCCGTGAAGTGGAGATAATAATGTACAAGGCACAAAATTTGTGATAATCAGATGAAAGGACCTCACATATCAAAAAGCCTATAAATACATTGATTTAATGGAGAAGCCGGGGCTTTTCAGGCCTTCCCGGAAAGGTCTCCTCCTCTCAGTCGGGTTGTCAAGAGGGTTAAATGTGGAAATGAATGCAAGGTCCACAGCTCAATCCCAGGCTGACGGGAGCTCCCTCCAGCCCTCACTCTCCCATCATCCACGTATACCATTGTCCTGCCACCCTGCTCCTGGGGGACCTTCAGAAAGATGTGGGTGACCCTTCAGCTTCTCTTTGAGCTGGATCCCCAACCTCCATGCCCTCTATTTACTTTGTGACGTTGCCAGCTTACTGAGCTCTAATTGCTTGTCTCATTAAAAATTGCCAAACTAATAAATACTAATTACTCTGGGAAAAAACAAAAAGAGCATCCTTTCAAGAACGGCACACTCAGACGCATCTAAGACAATAGACGTGGGTGTGAGCACGTAGCGAGGGCTTATCTTCTCTCCAGAATTAGTGAACTCTTTCCAGATTTTAATTACATTTCTCAAAAACAATAACAAGACCTATTCCCCTGTGAGGGATTCATCCCCATTTTATGGAGAACAGAATCAGCTGTGTTGAATAGCAGGCGAACAAAACAGGCTCACATATCCCTGGCAGAACAGCTGCACGTGTCATCCTCACCACATGCATGAGAACAGGGTCCCCGGGGTTCTCCCCAACCCAGGGATCCTCCCGAAGGAAGGAAGAGAGATACACATGTTCTGAGAAACCCTCCCCACCCCACCCCCCAGCTCACCACAACAGGGGATCTAACAGCCCCAAATTCCCACCTGACTCTTCCTTCTAAACAGCAGCTTGTAGGAGCGGAAACAATGCAGGGATTGTCTGGACTCAGTTCATCCATGGTATGGATGTTTTGAGGTTTGAGTTCTTGTTGGGAAAGTCACGCACCCTTTATCTCGGTTTTCTCATCTGTGAAATGGGGCTGATGCTTTTCATTCTATCTACTTTCCAAGTTTGTTTTTGAACCAAAAACAGAAAAGAGACACCAGATATCTAGTCATGTTGCTGAAACCCCTCGACAAGCTTTATTTTCAAAGTAAGAGAGTTACACTGAGCGATGCTTTCTTCTTTTGGAGTCAGGGTGGTGGGTGCAGAGAAGCCAGGCAGTTCCCCTCCAGCAGCCGTGGTGACCAGGGAGGAAGGATGATGGTTTTTCCACCTCACGGTTCTGGTGAGTTCTATGACCAAGGTCACTCTGCTGACCTAGGCACTCTGAGAGAGACTTCCCTTTTGAGATTCCATCAGAACAGACTGTTGCAGATGCCACCTTGGGTGACATGTTGCATCAAACAATCTTGCTGAATCTTCCCCTTGAGGCAGCCTGAACCACTCACCCCAACCCTCCCGTCTGACCTTTGCTCGCCATGGGGTTTGGGGGATGGCGACGGCTCAGATGAAGTTCACAGCCACGTTTTCCTTGAACGTAACTGAGGTGCAAGCAAACACCTGCCAGAAACGATAGCACCTGGTGATCCACACTGCTTCTCAGAGAGAGTACAGGAGAGAACTGGGAAACGTGGACTTCACTTCTGCACTCTTCCTCAGGAACTCTCCAAGCCAGTAGTTCTAGACCTTGGTCGTAGAACTCACCAGAGCCATGAGGTGGAAAAGCCATCATCCTTCCTCCCTGGTCACCACGGCTGCTGGAGGGGAACTGCCTGGCTTCTCTACACCCACCACCCTAACTCCAAAGTGATTTCGCTCCCCAGTGGGCATATTGGCAACATCTAGAGAGGTTTCAGATTGTCACAGCTGGGTGGGGGGCGGGGGCTGCTACTGGCATCCAGTGGGCAGAGGCGAGTGATGGAGCTGAACATCCTACAACACGCAGGACAGCCCCCGTAACAGAGAAAGATCCCGCCCAAAGTGTGAGCAGGGCTGAGGTTGAGGAACGCTGGTCTAGGTATTTCAGGGCTTCTTTGAACACTTGGCAGCTGCTGTCACCCCCACTGACTTTCGCCTGTTTTTCCTTAATGGCAAATGGCTCTAGAGTTCCTGACCAATCACAATTACCTCCATGAACCCAATAATGAGAGTCACTGCCAAATAAAGGATCTTCTCTTTTGAATAGAACCATGGGGTTTGCCATCCTATTTTAGAACAAGGTTTGTGGGACTCAAATTAACGTAACACACAGGCTAGTTTAATCCATCTCTCTGCCATCCCATGAGTGACGGTGCTGAGATTCACTTTGATTGTCAGGATGGGTAGGTTTCTAAGGGATGAGGATCCTTCACTTTCAAAGAGTTCTTTTCTTTTCCAAAATAAAACTCTTCATGTACGCAACTAAGCATTACGTTTGCAAATGACAATGCTAGTTCAAAATTACATTAAATATGAGTGAGATCCAACTCAAGCCCTCATTTATGCACTCGCTGATCTGCCAATGAAACATGCTGAGCTTCTTTTACGCCAAGACCTGGTGGTCCCACGTGGGATTGCAAATGGGAGGTGGTCTTAGCCCTCCAGGAGCGCACACTCTGAAGGGAGTAGATGCCTGTGGAAAAGCAATTGCGGGAATTGGAATGGATGTGGAGTGGAGGCCTGGGGCAGAGACTGACCAGCTGTCCTCCACGCCTGCTCCCCTCCTCTGCACACACAGCTACTCTAGTTCCCAGCCTCCTCTTCTCTGCCTTCTGGACACTAGACTATGAGTCAGAAGGGATGCGAGCCACTCACAGCCTAGCCCATGGGAGCCTTCCATGGTTGACTCCTATCCTTCTCCATCTCCTGCCCAGATACAGAGGACCCAACAGAGAACTCTGAGACCCAGTGGGATTGCACAGCCACAATACGGGAGAGACGTCGGTACCTGGATGGTCTTGGGAAAGACCAACTGTAAGCAAAAATACCCACTGTATAGTCAGGGCTCCCCAGAGAAACAAAATCAAGAGGATGTATATTTGTTTATTATAGAGGCTAAGAAGTCTCACAATCTGCTATTGCGCGCTGGAGAACCAGGAAAGCCTATGGTATAATTCAGTCCCAGTCAGACGGCCTGAGAACCAGGGGAACCCACAGCATAAGTTGCAATTAAAACCCAGAGGTGCAGAACTGGGGAGGTCAATGCTGTAAGTCCTGGTCTGTCTGAAGGCCTGAGACCAAGGAGTGCCGAAGTCCAAGGGCAGGAGAAGATGGATGTCCCAGCTCACAGAGAGTTACTCTGCCCTTCCTCTGCCTTTTTGTTCTATCTGGGCCCTGACAGATTGGGGCGGTCCCACCCACATTGATAAAGGTGATTTTCCTTATTCTGTCTACAGATTCAAATGCTAATCTCTCCAAAAACACCCTAACAGACACCCAGAAATAATATTTTACCAGCTATCTGGGAATCCCTTAGCCCAGTCAAGTAAACACATAAAATCAACCATCACACCCACATTGGACTGAGACATCCATTAGCACTGTGTTAAGCTACTGAAACTTGGGGTCTTATTTGCTATGCAGCTAGTGTTACCTATACGGGCTAACATAAGATTTGCGCCCAGCCATCATTGTAAGTGGAGCTGATTCTCCTTTGTGTCCCCATTAGACCTTATGAAGACCTTTATCTCAACACATGGGAGGTTTTGCTGCATTAGCATATTAATATTTATCTCTTTGTATCCCTACAGGGGTTGCCACAGACTTTCTTGACAGGAGGGGATTAGGAATGGCGATCGGACTAGGAGCGATGCAAGGAGATGAGTCTTGATCTGTCTGTGCCCAGCAGAAGTACTGCTGCACTCCCAGTATAAAAATAAAAACATTTCTAAAGAAGCTTTCAGACACACTGCATAAGGAGAAAATGCCAATTGCTCCATTTCAAAGAAAGGGTAAGAAGTTTCCCTACCAGACTACTGAACAACTGGGTTTGAATCTAGGCTCTGCCATTTATTATTTGTGATATTAAATAAGTTACTTAATCATGCTCAGCCTGCTTCTTCATCTATAAAATGGAGCTAATAAGAACATTGACCTCACAGAGTCAGGATTAAATGAGATGATGCATTAAAAACACTTACCCTAGGTCCTGGTACCCAAAGTTAGGCATCGTGATTATCTCCAAATCTCCAGCATCTAGCACGGTGTCTAAAAGCATAGTGTTTGTTGAAAGAATGAATAACTTAATGAAAAAATTATCCAAGCCAGAGGAACACAGGGAGAAAGATGTTGTTCATCCAATGCTGATTCAGCTATCGTAATTAATTTCAGAGATACATTTTGTTGGCATCTTTTCCGCAAGGATTCTCCCCTAGATTTAATTAGGAAGGCAAAGTCAACATTCTACCAGGGTACTTTTCCTTCTTTATGCTCCTCTTAAAAAAATAAAAAGCTGCGATGCTATTTTGTTTAGCGCAGCAGAAGGTATTACACAGAGCCGTCACCGCAGCGGTGCACGCCGCACTGAAGAGTCAGCCAGCTGCGCTACCCACCTTTGGAAAGAGATCAGGAGACAGACAGCCCGAGGGAGCTAAGGCTCTTCCGTGCTTTTAACCTCTAGGCATGTTGCAGGTTGAAAGCACAGCTCTGGAGCTAGACTGCTTGGGCCTGTCCTGCTCACCTGTGAGACTTTGGGCATGTCACTTACCTTTGCATGACTTAGTTTTCTCCTCTATAAAGTGGGGACATTAATGGTCCCTATTTCACAGAGCTGCTGAGAGGATGACATGGAGCCTGGCACGGCACCCTGTTAGTACTATGCACACGTGCGCACACGCACAAACTATCGTAGTTACTGTTCCTTAACCATCTCTGCTGGGTCTGGCACTGATCTCAGCACTTCAGGGGATACAAAGGCAGTGGGGACTCAGTCTCTGATCGCAAGCAGCCCACTGAGTTACAGGACTAAGACAGACGTCAAAGGACTCTAATGTCAGACTGCGTGAGGCAGGGCCCAGGGCAGCCTCACGTTGCGCACTGTGGCCGAAGGTGGGCGGTGAGCTTGGTGGTCAGGAGCCAGGACCAAGAGCTCATGGTCATGGGTTCTGTGGACAGCTGGGCAGAGGGGAGTCCCAGGAGGCGGGTGGGTGGTGGCGAGTGTGGGGGCCAGAGGAATTGCTGAGAGCAGACTGCAGGGAGTGCGGCTCAGAAGACTGATGCCAGAGCCTCTGCGGAGGGCAGGTTTTGAAGCAGGAAGGGCTCCAAGCTGGGGGCCATGAGTCTCCCACCACGGCAGCCTTGCCTCCCTTACAGTTCACAGATTGTCTGTTTGATCTCACAACAGCCTTGGGCGAGGCTGAGTGACCCATTCCTGTTTCAGCCAGGATTACTGAGTGCCCCGTGTGCCAGGCCTCGCCCCCAGCACTGGGTCTAAACTCCCCTAATCCTCTCAACTGCCCCATCACCATCTTCTACTTACGGGTGAGGAGGCGAAGCAGAGAAGGTTAGGTGCTTGCTCAAGGTCACTCAGCTGGTGCAGGATTCAAACCCACACACAGCTGCCTCTGCAGTCCGTACCACTAACCAATGAGCCAGCGAGAGAACTGGGTTCGGAGCTGGGATGTGAGTCCTCAAGGGTTGTGCAGTGAGTGGAAAAGACAGAACTCACACCCAGGTCCTCAGAGGCCTGGCCAGTGGCCTCCTCACCACAGCCTGGCCACCCCGGCTCTCTGGGTGATACCGTGGGCTGGTCCAGCTCATGTTCTTGCCCCAGGTCTGGCCCATCTGCCCTGGGGCAGGTTCTCTGTTCATCAGGAAACCCCCTTTTGACTCAAATGCCTTCTGCTCTCCTAAGTGTGGCTGTTGTCACAAGATTGGTGGCCCACAGCTTTGTGGCTGCCTCTCTGGGAGCAAGGCCCAGGAGACCTAATCTACAGGAGAACAAACATTTCCTTCCACGTCCAGAATCAGGTGGAGATCGCAGTGGGCATTGTTACTAGCAGTACTTGCTTTCCGCTTTGAGGAATCCATTTTTTTTTTCCATAGCCTAAAATAAATCTTTACAGAGAGAGGAAATTACTGCAGGTAAAATCAAGTCTGTTTAGTGGTGCTGGAGACTCACTTGAGGAAGGCGCTGGAATGCCAATGGGCCTGGGCCGTGCTGGTCATCCCTGTCCCACAGCAGGACACTCCTCACAGGGCAGGATGGACAAGGGTGCAATGCTAGCCCTCAGCTGCCCAGGGTCCCGCAATGGCCCACTGCTGATCCTCTAGGTGACCCAGAGACAGACACTTCACCTTTCTGTGCCTCTGTTTCCTCTTCAGTAAAATGAAGATGATAATAATGACTCCTGCCTTGTATTAGCAGAATTAATGAAACCACATCTGTAAATGCCTTTGCAAAGCCAGCACTGAACATGTACATAATAATACCAAGGGGAATCATAACTGCCAAGCCATGGCTGATCTGCCCCCTCTCACCTATCAGATCCAGCATCTTCCTTCCATAATTCTAAAGGGTTTTAAACATTCACATCTTGGCTGTGCCACTTACTAGCTTATGACTTCGGATCATGTGTCACCATTTCTTCATTTGTGAAGATAACAGTCCCTCCTCCTAGTGTTGCTGTGAAAATTAAATGAGTGAATTCATAGAAAAGCACACACTTAAAAAAGTGCCTGGCACAAAGTCAATAGATATTCACAGCAATTAGCAGTAGCAGCACACTCACCGCCTTGCTGTGTACTTTGTCTGTTTATGTGTCCTCCCTACAAGACTGCGGGCTCTACAAGGGCAGAGATCATGTCTTTTAACACATTTGCCTTAGAACTGGGGGTTGGCTGCCTCTTCCACACCTCTCTAAGATGGAACCCAATGCTCCTGCCCATTGCCTCGCCTCTTTCCAGCCCCTTCTGCAAGGGCCAGTGCTGCTAAGCTTTGGCTCGCTTTGTGCAGGTGCTGTGTGGCAGTGCCTTGTCTTGAGTTCCAGCTGTATGTCTCTTATGCCCTCTCCCAGAGCTCCTCTCATGGGTGTCACACCCTGGGCCCTCAGACTCGCACAACCACAGGTGTGGGGAGTTAATACTCTATGGGCAGCTCTTGACCAACAGGGATAGGAGCTGATGCCCACCCCCCAACCCCCCGACACTTTCTTCACCAGCGGGATAATCCTGAGATGCAATTCATAAAGTGATACACAAGGTCTGTGGGGTTGAGCAGCCAGTCACTCACGGTGGTGGCCAAGTTAATAATGCCTCCTTGCGTTGGATCTCCCCTTCCCATTTCACTTCCCCCGTCCCGCCCTCAGTCCTGACTTCTGGCATTACATGCTCAAATAAGCAACCCCACCGTCAGCCTTTCTCTCAGTTTCTATTGCTAGGAGGCCCGGGCTAAGACACCTGCTCCTCTTCCCATACTCTCCGTTGCAGTAAATAACAT
>CAUYSK010064116.1:0-11583 GCA_963575035.1 Avahi laniger | reverse complement strand
CTGACGTGATTTACAGAGCAGGTTGGCATGGCTATAGCATCCAGGAGCTACAAAAGATACACAGTGAATCCAAGAAGGAAAAGTGGTTTTCTGCCTAGAATTGCTATATAGACAGTACAGACTCTTAAGTGACAAGAGTCTCAAGTGGCCAGGCCAGTAACAGCAATGCAGAGTACATCACAGATAAGTTATTTTCCATGTTTTTGATCAGATCAACCTTTATTTGTAGTTCAAAACTCTTGTTTAGATATTGTAGTAGGTTCAATAGTATTTCCCAAACATCTCTATCCAGTTGGAACCTCAGAATGTGACCTTTATTTAAAATTAGTAAAGATGAGGCCATATCGGATTAGGAGAGTGAGCAAAATCCAATGGTTGGTGTCATTGCGAGAAGAAAGGACATGCAGAAACACATGGAAGGAGGAAGTCCTTGTGAAGATGGAGAGAGATATTGAAGTGATGCAACTATAAGCCCAGAAATGCCAAGGATTGCTGGGAGACAACCAAAGCTTGGAAGAAGTAAGCAAGGATTTTCCCCCAGAGCCCTCACAGGTAACATGTCCCTGTCATACCTTGATTTTGAGCTTCTGGCCTTTTGAGCTGGGAAAATAAATTTCCATTGTTTTAAGCCGCCTAGTTTGTGGTAATTTGTTGCAGTGGCCCCAGGAAACTAATATAGATGTCATGTTATTTTCTTAGAGAAGTCTTACACGACTGTGCCCTGTGCTTTATCTCAGTACTGCATGTGGTCTAAAAGTTTTTTTCATGTTATCTTATGCTTCCTCTACTACATTTTAATGCAATTCTCAATTTTTAGGTCATTAAATACAAAATGTCCGATTTTGAATCAAAAGTGTAGTTGATTACATCTCAAACAAGAAGTAGTACAATTAATCAAAGTATGTGCCTAAACTATCGACACAGTTTTGCCATCTTAACAGCACATCATTTATGCCAACAGCAAAGAAGCCTAGAGAGCGAGTGGCAATGAAATTGTGAAAGGCATTTTTCACAGACTGTTGAAAATTGAATATTTTTCCTTGCAAGAAGTGGTCCAAAGCCCAGAAGTGGTAGTCAGTTGGTGCAAGGTCTGTTGAATACAATGGATGACAGAGGTTTCCAAGTCCGGCCTCTGTAGTTTGAGCAGCACTGTTTGTTCAACATGTGGCGAGCGTTGTCTTGCAAGAGGATTGGCCTGTCTCTACTGACCAATCTCAGCTGTTTAATCTCAAGCATCCTCATCATTTCATCCAATTGGTTGCAGTAGACATCCACCGTAATCGACTGACCAGGTTTCATGAAGCTGTGGTGGATAATACCAGTGCTGGACCACCAAACAGACACCATTAGCTTTTTTGATGAATATTCGTTTTTGGATTGTGTTTCAGCACTTCATTTTTATCCAACTATTGTGCCAAATGCTTGCAATTGTCAAAAATAGTATTTTTTTATCACGCATAACAATACGGTGTAGAAATGGTTTGCCTGTGTGTCGTGACAGCAAAGAAAGGCAAGTTTGGAGGGGATTTCTCTTCTGACACTCATTAAATTCATGCGAAACTCATCTATCCAGCTTCTTTACATTGCTCATTTATTTCAAATGGTCCAATATTGTTGGAATAGTAACGTCTAACCTTGCTGCTAATTCACGTGTAAGTTGAGATGGATTCGCTTTTCCTACAGCTTTCAGCTTATCATTATCCACCTTGGTCTCAAGTCACTCACCTGGCTCATTTTCAAGATTAAAATCAACAGAATGGAACTTCTCAAACCACTGTTGTCCTGTACAGTCATTAGCCACATCCTTCCCAAACACTTCGATGATATTTACAGCTGTCTCCATTTCATTGATTGCATGATGGAATTCATATTTGAAAATAACTCAAATTTTTGACTTATCCAGGATTTCACAAAAAATTGCTCTAAAAAACAATTTGAAAGATAATCACAAGTCAAACTATGCACTTGAAAGACTGAGGATGTACCTTCACAATAAAAATAAAATAAGAAGTGTCAAAGTGAAATGTCAGAGATATCAATGGTCAAACTTAGTATTTGAGGAAATCAGACATTTCTTACTTAATAACCTAAATATTTACTTCTCTTTCCATGAAATAGTAAGTCTTTGAGGGCAAGGATTTTGTCTTATTTATCCTTCTATTCTTAGGCCTTAGGTTGGGGTCAGAAAGTTTGAGTAAATGCCTGCATAATGAAGAGTTGATTTTTTACTGTAATTGAATCATTAACTATACCGAGTGCTTTATACATATTAACATTATCTGATTTAATTAATAACAAATGTCATCACCTTCTGTTTATAGCAACAGCAATTTCTTTAGCTAGGTGCTGATAATACTGTAATCTAAACAGACACGATTCCTGCTTTCAAAATATGCACTCTAATGGAATGGATTTTAAAAAATTAAATAAAGGCTTAGAGAGTAGAGGCAATCTGCCCTTAGTATTCAAACTAAGATCAGATGGATTCCAAAATGTTTGCCTTCAGCCACTTGGATATAATGTCTTTCCCCATGAGAGGGGGATGATTCCTTCTAGGTAATTTTTATTTGTGTTTGGAAAGAGAGTCCCAGTACTGACTGTTGTGTACTGATAGTGGTTTTCATGAATTTCAACTCCACTAAGCTTTACCCACATATGGCGGCTCTCAAACTGTGGCATGCATGATAATAACCAGTGATTCTTTAGATCCATCCCCAAAAAGGTCTTGGTTGAAATCCAAAGATGTATCTTTTAACAGCCTTCCCTGGTGATTTTAATTTCAGCTCTGCCTTTGAGAAACATTGCTTCAGGAATTCTAAAAACATTCCTAAAGGAACACGTGATGTTTGTTCCATCTTATGCATCTTTGTTCATACCATTACGACACTGTGAAATGTGCTAACCAATTTTTCTCTATCAATACTAAAAGATGTTTTTCAAATTCACACTCAAGTTTCACAAACTTTCTTAATCATTGCACATCACAATAATTACTTCTGCTATGACTGCACAATATTTGTGATACAATTGCTATTTCATTCTATTTTACTATTTTTGCCTCCATTCAAATGACCAAACACTTTGTGATGCACCTAGTTGACATTAGATACCCTATTTTAAATAAAAACATATTGAAATTAATATGGAAAGGTCATAAGTAAATAAATTTAGTAAGCTAAATATTTCTCTATAATCAAATGTCTAGGAATATTTTCTTCTGTGTCTACGCAGAGATACTGGTTTATAAAAATCGTGGTAACAAAAAATATAGGAATTGTAAAGCATTATAATTAGTATTGCACCTGTTTCAAAAATTTTCTTGGAAAATTTAATATTCATACATAATAATATTATTTTGCCTGAGGAGGCTATTAAGCCCAAGTAATACAGCTACATGTGCTGAAAGTGGTTCCAATTGCATATACATAACCAAAAACCATAGTAACAGAGGGTTTTATTAGTTCATATTGATATTATAGGTAAAAAAAGAGAGTGCTTAAAAAAATCCTGGTGAGACTGATCTCTTCATAAACAGTCTGCAATGCAAGCTCCTTTTCAATGAATTCCTAATGGTGTAAAATGCACTGAACATTACATCCAGACTGAATTCAGAAATGTAGAATTTACTATTAATGAATGGCAGGACATGGAAAAAGTTTTTCTAACTCAAAAATTTATATAGTTCTCTATTTATCTATCTACCCTTTCATCCACTAGTCCTCCTGAATTTTGCTTTAAAAAATTGATTTTGCTTTTGCACTTTTAAATACAAATAATGATCTCCTTCTGCTTCCCACTCACAGCTGCAGAATCCCACTTGGATTAATTTAGTGATTTATTGAAAATGAGCACATTGATCTTCCTTTACCCTTCTCTTCTTGGCTTTGTATAGGTACTCCTGGACCCAACATCTGCAGTAGTACCTGATACTTAAAACCCAGTAGAGAATGAGACTCCCTGGTTGAAGATAAATTGCTGCTCATTTTGGTCAAGCTCAACTGGTTTTCTAGAACAAGGCTAAGTTTGATGGTGATGTCATGACCACTGGTGGAAGAAATTGATAGATTGATCACACTCAGAATGTCAGAGCAGCAATGCACAGAGCACAAGACATGAGCTGCAGTGGGATTCCTGGGTTGTCTTTGTGGTGAGATTTAAACTCCCTGGCAAAAAGAAAAAGAGGACTGTTGGGATGATATATGACTCTGTGGCTTCTTCAATTGTAGCAAGTCATGTCACAGATACTGTAAACAGCAGATATCAGGTAAAATAATTGCTGCTAAGTCGTTTACAGAAAATTCTGAAAAAAGAGTTCTTTAAAAAGCATATAATCTTTTTTGAATACAATCTACACTTAGATTTTCAGAGGCATCTGACCAACTTTGAAATCTCTTGCACATTACCCATTTATTAAGCATGTGTAAATGAGAACATCTTAAAATAAAATGGCTCACAACCAACAAACGTAGTAGCCAAATTATGCTGACTATAGAAATTTGTAGATTCAGAACTTGAAAAGGGCATGAAAAAAGCATTTGGAGTTGCTTCTTCTCATACAAAAAGCAAGGATATCAGTGCTAAACACTAAAGCTGGTCTTACCTTTCACTCTTTCAACAGCTATCAAATGACAAACATATACTAGAGCTTGGGGGCATATGGTAAATACAGCATTTTTTCCCACTATCAAAAAGTTAACTGTATACTAAGATAGATTGAATAGTTTGATGAATGCTATAATATGGATTGTAAAATTTTCTATGAGAGCATATGGAAAAAGTTCAGGCATTACCAATCACCAAGTATAAACCTATTTGAGGGGCACTTCGCAAAGGCTAGGGGTAGAGAAGTCTTTACCAGAGAAGTCTTTCTTTAGGAAAAGGAAATGGATTGTTTTATAGTCATCATCCAATTTGTTATAAATTACTGTAGCTTTGCTGGACTAATTAATCTCAAATTAGGCACCTTATAATTGTCTTAAGAATCTCATTTTGGTTTGATATAAATATAATATTTTCCTTAATGTTTCTTCTTTAAAAAAATAAAACTTTTTTTTCTTTTGTAAAACCATGCAAAATGATTTAAACAGATCATGGAAAACCTTTTTTAAGGACATAATTATTCTTCAAATATTTAACACTTACTTTTCTCAAGATAAAGAGGTAATACTACGGAGAGAAACACTTGTGTATATACGTGAGTATGTGTGCATACATGTATTCTAGTAAGAGGGCTAGACCTTACTAAGAGCTTAGGTAGAAATTATGTACATTTGATATAAGAAATAATGGAGAGACTACATGAAATGAAAGAAATGCCAGAAAGAGAAATTTTAAAGTATGCTTCATAACTATATATTGTATAGACTTCTCCCAGTAAATTACATACCAAGAGACAAAGCCAGAAGAGAAGCCCAGGTTTCCTGCCTGCTAGTTCATTTTTGTACTCAAAATAAATCAGGTTGGCACAGACCAAAAGGCTAAAAATACTCAACTCTGCATAGTTGCCCCAACTCTGCATAGTATCTTTTACTGTTTTAGTGTAGAAGAGGGTCACCTGGTGCTAAGTGGGATAAATGTAAAATTTTGACTGCAGGGTGGCCAAGTCTCTTCTTAGCATCCGTATCCTTCATGTTCAAACAGCAGAAGCAGCAGTAGGGAGAGAGGTTGCATGTGAACTCCGATTTGCAGATACCCACCTCCACACAGAGCACTGACGGTAACATTGTGCTCCTTCCTTTGTTCTCTAAAGGGGGAACAGAAGTATTCACAGAGCAGAGCATTGTGTATGCCATTGCTATCTTAGTGGTGACAGAAACTTCTTTCTGTGATCTTGGTCTGCCCTGGCTTGACTTGGAAGATTCTTTTTATTATGTATAGAATACAGTGGCACTTTAGGTAATTTTTCTGTTTTATTTCCCCAGGATTAGATTGTCCTAGGAATATAGTTCAATTGAATTTTGAATGACAGAAGTTGTTTGAAGTTATAATTTGGCAACCAGCATTTGTCATTTGTCACAATAATCAATCAATTAATCTATCATTCAAACAAGTGAAACGCTATTCTGAGTCCTGCGCTATGCACCCAGGAAAGTATACGGAATAGTAGCAAGAAAATTAACTCATGCATTTCTTTATTCTCCATAAAATTAAAGCTGGATTTATTTAATAGTGGTAGACATTTTTGGAAGCTGGCAAAGCTTCATGAAAACAAAAAGAATTTGTGCCCCATAAAGGTGATATTTTTATAAATACTTCAATGATATTCATTCATTTATTCATTCAACTAAAATACACTAGCCACTCTGTTAAGAGCTTGGACCATAGATATTAATAAGGTATCGTTCCTCTTTTCTAAGGGGTCAATATCTAATATGGGAACAAATAATTTCAGTATGTATATTTTGAAGAGATAAAAATACATTATTATGATTGTTATTATACAGGACGCATGTGGTTCTCTGAGAATATATAAAAGAGGCATTTTATGCAGAATGGGAGAGTAGATATTACCAGGTAATATTCCTCAAAGGTGGCAATTGAACTGAGCCCTTGAAATATTTCAAAGAAAAGCACAACGAAACTCTGAAAGAGGTGTCCAAGGCGGTGGAATGGATGGAATTTTCATCTCTTCAGACCTTGACTGGAAGCATCTTTGACTGAGAAAATGTTATTGTTCCTTATTGTCTTATAATATCTATTTATAAGTCTGTCTCTCTATTATATAGACTGTAAGTTCTTTGAGAGCCGAAGGTTTACTCACGTATACATATTAGCTTTCTAGGGATGCTGTGACAAACTCCCCCATACTGGTTGACTTAAACAGTGGTGATTTCTTATCTCACAGTTCTGGAGGCTAGAAGTCCAAAGTCAAGTCCGAAATCAATTCAGGATTGGATCCTTCTAAGAGCTACCAGGGAGGAATTGTTCTATGACTTTCTCATGACCTGTAGTGATTTGCTGGCGATCGCTGGCATCCCTTGACTTATAAGTGCGTCACACTCCTCTCTGTCACCATGATCATATGGTGTGCATGTCTGACTCCATGTCCAAATTTCCTCTTTTTATAAGAACACAATCTTATTGGATTAAGATTCATTCTAACGACTTCACCTTAACTCCATCATCTTGAAAGACACTATTTTAAAATAGGATCACATTCACAGATAATGAGGGCTAGAAATTCAACATCTCAGGGGGAAGTCAATTCAACTCGTAACAATATTCTAGATGTTCAATGAGTGTATGCTGAGGAAACAATAAATAATAGAGATGTTTTCTGAAAATGACTTAAAAATATAATTATAGTAAACTCTGATAACAAAGAAGAATACATTTAAAATCTAAAAGTACTGTAAAAAAAAGAGGACTGGAGATCACCTACTCCAATGCTTTTTCTCAATGAATGAGTACGATCTTAAATTTGTAATCCACCTATTCTTAGCCTCTGTATAAGATGGGTGCAGAATCTTGTGCCATAAATTGATAAATGTTTGTTCAATTGGCTACCTGCCCCCATCCTACTGTTTTGAAAGTTGTTTCTCCTTCCATTTAGATACATAGGCACAAAGGCAGGGGACTATAAGAGTTGTTTGGACCAAGGATGGCCAAGCAGCCTGTACTGAGCTAATGAGCTTCTTCCCTAGGGAATTTCAAATTGAGACTATACGATGTTAACTTTAGGTGACATATACTGCATTTGAAAGGAGAATATGTATGTTTAATTTCTTTCAGTCATATAGAGCAGCATATAGAGTAGTATACAAAGAGGACTAACATGTAGTAAGAAAACAAAATAAAGCAATTGCCAGAGGGAAACAAGGACAGGAAATAGGGATACATCTAGTTACTGGTTTTACTCCCTTTCTAAGCATGCCGTTGGTTCCATTAAAAACTCTGATTTTATTTTTCTTTTTGCTTACACTAACTTTAGAGAGTTCCTTTGAGAAGTAGTATAAATAAAGTAAACTTTTGAGCTACAAGTTTTGAAGTATGAATCCTGCTGGGCTACTAATTATATAAAGTTTTTCAGTATCTAAAATGTAAAGAGGAAATAATAAAGTAATATAACTTATAGATTTATGGTAAAATTAAATGATATATGAATATAAATGTCATATATATTATACAACTGCCTGTACATGCATAAAGTATGTATGTATATATTACATATAGTTATATATAACTATACATGCAAATATATAAACATATAAAATGAGAGATATATAATTACCTATAAATACATAAAGAGTATATACAATTGACACTTGAAAAACATGAGTTTAAACTGCATAAGTTCACTTGTATGTGATTTTTTAAAATAAATATATTGGAAAATGTTTAGGAGATTTGCAATAATCTGAATTGCACAGCCTAGACATATCAAAAAAATTAAGAAAAAGGTATGTCATGAATGCATAAAATATATGTAGACTCTAGTCCATTTTATCATTTATTACCATAAAATATACACAAATTTATTATAAAAAGTTAAAATTTGTCAAAACTTACACATACAAACATTTACAGACTGTATGTGATGTCATTCACAGTCGAGAGAAATGTAAATGAACATCAAGGTGCAGTATTAAACCATAACTGCATAAAATGAACTGTAATACGTACTGTAGTTTTGAAATAATTATGCAGCCACTTCTCGTTGCTATTGCGGTGAACTGAAGTGTTGTGAGTATTTGCTTAAAATGTTGTGCAGTGCTAATCATCTCCAAGCAAGCAGTTTGTCTCTGTAGTAAATTGCATATCACAGTATAAAAATAATCTCTCATAGTTCTTGCATATTTTTCATTGTGTTTAATGCAATACTGTAAACTTTGAATAATACTATGGGACCCATATGAAGTTCTACTAGTGATGTTGCAAGTGCTCCCAAGAAGCAAAGAAAAGTCATAATATTACAAGAAAAAATTGAAGTGCTTAATATGTACCATAGGTTGATGTCTGCAGCTGTGGTTTCCTACTATTTCAAGATAATTGAATTTAGCATAATGACCATTGTTAAAGAAGAAAAAGAAATTTGTGAAACCATCACTGCAGTGACACCAGTAGGCACGAAAACCTTGCATTTTTGGAAAATACCTTTTAACTCATATTGAAAATGCAGCTTTTATGTGGCCAAAAGATTGCTGTAAGAAAGGCACACCTATAGATACTAAAATGATTTAGGAAAAAACAAAGTCATTATATGACAACTTAAGATAAAAGGAATGTGAAGGATTTAAAGTTGGAGAATGTAATACCAGCAAAGGATGGTTTGATAATTTTAGATGGAGGCTGGCTTAAAAAATGTCAAGATAATAAGAGAAGCAGGTTCTTCTGACCAAGAGGCAGTAGGTAAATTCCCAGACGTCATTAAGAAAATCATGGAGAAGAAAGGATATCTGCCTGAACAGGTTTTTAATGCAAAAAAAAGTGCCCTATTATGAAAAAAAAAAGTGTCAAAAGGACATTCATCAGTAAGGAAGAGAAGTGAGCACCAGGATTTAAGGCAGAAAGGGAGAGGCTAACTTCACTGTTTTGTCCAAATGCAGTCAGTATTATGATCAGTACTGCTCTTGTCTATAAAGCTGCTAACCCCCAAGCCTTGAAGGGAAATGATAAATACCAGCTGCCTTTTGGTTGTACAAGAAGGCCTGAACAATGAAAACTCTTTTCCTGGATTGGTGTCACTGATACTTTGTCCCTAAAGTCAGGAAATACCTTGTCATTAAGGGACATTTAAAGTTCTTTTTGTATTGGACAATGCCTCTGGCTACCCAGAACCCCATGACGTCAACACTAAAGGCATCAAAGTGGTCTATACACCATCTCTGATTCAGCCTCTAGATCAGGGGGTCATAAGAACCTTTAAGGCTCAGTACAGATCGTACTCTATGAAAAGGATTTTCAACCCTACGGAAGAGAATACTAACAGAGAGAACATCATGAAAATCTGGAATTCTTACACTATTAAAATTGCCATTTTTGTTATAGAAAAAGCTATGAAAGCCATCAAGTCCCAAACAACAAATTCTTTTTTGAGAAAACCGTGTCCAGATGTTGAGCATGATTTCACAGGATTTACAGCAGAGCCGATCAAGGAAATCATTAAAGAGATTGCAGATATGACAAAAAAATAAAGGTAGGGGATGCAGGATTTAAAGATATGGACCTCGAATAAATTTAAGATAATAGATACTACACCACAGTAATTAACAGAAAACAACTTGATAAAGATGAGTGCTTCCTAACCAGTGCCAGGTAATGAATAAAAAGACATAGAAGAAGCAATACCAGAAAAGAAATTGACATCAGTCAATGTGAAAGAAGCACTCCCATTATTCAAGACTGCTTTTGACTTCTTCTACAACATGGACCCTTCTGTGATACTGGCACTGAAACTAATGCAAATGGTGGAAGAACAATTGTCACCATATAGAAACATTTTTTAGAGAAATAAAAAAGCAAAAGAGTCAGACAGAAATTACAGCGTGTCTCCATAAACTTGTACTAAGTGTACCTCCCCCCAACCTCCTCCACCTCCTGCTCCTCTCCCACGAGATCAATCCCTCCCCTTTCTCCTTCTCCCCAGCGTATTCACTGTGAAGATGATAAAGAGGAAGATCTTTATGATAATCCATTTTCACTTAATGGATAGTAAATATATTTTCTTTTTCTTGTGATTTTCATAATAACATTTTCTTTTCTGTAGCATACTTTATTGTAACAATATAGTATATAATATGCATAACATATAAAATATATGTTAATCAACTGTACATGTTATCATAAAGGCCTCCAGTCAAAAGCAAACCAGTAGAAGTTAAGTTTTTGCAAAGCCAAAAGCTATATACATAATTTTGACTGCACAGGGGGTCTGTCACCCTAACCCCTGTGTTGTTTAAGGGTAAACTGTAAATACAGCTTTCGTTTAACTTCATCACCAACTTCTAATGTAAGTACACACACAAACACACAAACACCTCTTGAAAAGTAGTAATGTCTTACGCATAGTGTACACCCAGGAAATGTTAGCTTGCCAAAAAGAATACAGTGGAGAGCAAACTCGTACTGTCTTCCAGTGACTTCAGATGTTCTCTAGGAGTTGCCAGGAAACGATGAAGAAGGAATCAGCACTTTTCACTTCAGGGGAACGTCATTCAACTCAATCCTTATTTTTTTCTAAATTGTTAGGTACCTGCAAATGGGCTTCCCAAACAATTCCTCCAGAGAGCCGATACTGAAGCTCAGATAATATACACCAGCCTGGCTCACTAGACTGTTCTCACATCCTATAACAAGTTAGAGTAGCAGGGGTGAGGTCCCTCTCTCCTGGAGCACACCATGCATCCAGCTGTGCATCTTTGTAATCCTCTTCAAGGGAGGGTAAGAGAACGGAGAGAATGGTGTGCTTTATCTTATTAATCCTCTGCTTGAAAAACATTTTAATAAACCTCATTTTGTGCCTGTATTAATTTGCTAGGGCTGCTTTAACCAACTACCACAAACTAAGTGGCTTAACCAACATAAATTTATCGTGTAACAAATTCAGAAGCTAGAAAGAAGTCTGAAATCAAGATATTGATAGTT